>VZTJ01004895.1:749468-831544 GCA_013397795.1 Orthonyx spaldingii
AAAAAAAAAAAAAAAAAAAGCAAGCACCTAAATCTGATTTTAGCTGCTACCTGGAACAAGTAATGTAGCCCTGCTTCAGATGGGTAGGAAGCTAACCAAAACAACCTATCCAAAGATGCATAGCCTGGGATGCAGACTAAAGCAACCTGGAGATCGTATCTCAACAGTTCTAAATAAACCACCTTCTCTTCTCTTTAGCAGGTAGATTTTAAGAGAACTTTGTAAAATGCAAGGAAAATTCTATTTGAATCCCAAACACACTGCTTTTTCCATCTACTTCCTTCAGGGCAAATGACAAGGCTGGATAAAATTCTCATTTAAATGCCTTGAATACATTTGTTGTCCTTTATGTTCACAGATACCTTGTGGAGATTTGGAGGAATAAACCTTTTCTAAGAGAAATTAAGACTGAATGTAATTCTTTCATCTTACTTGTTTTGTTTTAGTATATTTTTAGAAGATGGCCCATGTTTTTGGAGCCTGTTCTTCAGAAGGAAGCAATTTTCTTTCCCAAGTACCAAGGAGGAGAACTGAAACAGAAATCTTTTAAACAATATATTGAATACAAGCTTTTTCTCTTTGGTTGTTAACTTGTGTTTGTAAGGAAATTTTTATTTGAATGCTACTGCAGATTTGTTAAGAAGTTCATTGTATCTCACAAAGACAGTATTAGCACAGACTCACTTTTTAAGCAAAAATTGCACTGCACTGATAAGGAGAATGAAGAGATGAAAACCCATACTGTTTTGCCCCCAGTATCAAGAAAAAACTCAACTTCTGGAAGATTTGAGATCACTAAACACTAAAAATTCAATACGCCACGTATTTACACCCTGCATCCCTAAATCTCTGCCAGCAGCAAGGAGTAAAAAATTTATAACACAGGTGCAAATATCTTCCTCTCTGTACTAATGCCACATTTTTCTTACTGTTACAAAGAGCTGAAGGATGTGGTTTTGCTCAGTGCAGTCACAGTAATTCTCAGTTTACCAAAGACCAAAGATGCAGCTCTCAGGATAAGCTCTACAAACTACCCTCAGGACTCCCCGAGCAGAAGACGAGTTCACTACGCTGTCAGTATCACTGTGTTCTCTCAAACACACAATCAGTAGTGAGGAAACATTCTCACCAGTTTTCACTGCTATGACTTGGGACCTTCTACAGAAGTCTTCCAATTCCTCAAACTTTGGAGTCTCTGGGGTAGAGATATTTTAAGTATGAATGTTCCCAAGCACATGTTCAGCAAGCCACATAGGTAACTGCCACGCAGAACATCAGTGGGGCTTTCCACTTTTGGTGCTAATTGTAATCACAAGTAAGTGGAATGGATGCTATTTTTAAAAGCTTATATTTGGGAAAACAGGGTGTTTTACTATGAAAAATCCAAAACATGTAACAAAACTGGAAACATCGAGGATTTTGTGGGAAACAGTCATTCATTATTATTTTCTTCTGAAGAAGCAGCAAGTCAGTAGCAATGTTGGAGTATTTCCTTCCTTCCCCAGGATGGGACACAGAAGGCAGCAAGAGGGTATAAATCTCTCACTGGGATGGTGGAGAATTATCTCTGTCTACAGTGCATTTTGCTACTCTATTATGTGCACTGCTTATTTTGCATGCTGGAAGGAAAACAGTTTAAGAAACATTTCAGTGTTTCATCATCTTGTGGTGCTCCCGCTTTAGATAAACACTGCTCCAGTTTTACAGAAAAACCCTGTATTTTGAAATAACTTCAGTGTTCATAGAACATAAGTCTGAATGAATTGTGCTAGGGGCAATGCCAGCACCTCCAATTTTATACTTTCTTTATAAGAATACAGTTCTTAACACAGTTAGGTCTGAGACACATTAAATCCTGATATTACTCACATTTCTGGCCATGTTTTCTTTAATCACTAGGAAAACCAGTAACACTCACGTGCTTCAGGTGTTTGGATTGAATAAATATGAGCCAGAGGCCAGGTGTTCATACAGAAAGATCTACAGTGCAGCCAAAAAGCACAGAGGTTGTTATTGAGAAACATTCCATCCTCCTCAAATGCCTGCAACAATGTCAGGCCTTAAGGAATTCTGCTTTCTTTTTAATATCTAATAAATGCTAATGTCCTTCAATTATCTTGTAACTCATCCCACATTAACCTCACTGGGAACAATACTGCCTTTCCAGGTGGCTGAGAGGTACTCACAGCCCTCTCTAGCACTTGCTCATGTCTAGTGGACTATGAAAAAGTGCTGCCACTGTCCAAAAAAGTCTGAGCAGGCTGATGCTGTCCCTGTTTTTTGGTTAATTCTGAGCTTCTGTAGCTGTTGGACAGCACTTACAGGCTTCTGGTAACTAAACAACTTCTTTAATTTTTTTAAAGATCTCAACTATTTGTATAGCTTTACGCTCTATCAACCTTTACTAAAAACTCGTTATCAGTTCACATCATCTTATCAGAGCCCAGTACACACATGGAAAGGATTCTGACATTGTGCTTGTCTGTTTTTATTAGTATTCAATTCTGTGTTTGTTAAATATGCTACTAATGCACTGCTACTGACAGCTTAAATAAAATCTAGAAAACACAAAAGCTGCAATTAAACAGCAAAAGCAATTTTTAAAAATCATCTCTGCTGAGCTACAGGCATCTCTTGTTATCTCATTAATGTACACAGGGGACAGGGTTGGCTTGTGCACTGTTTACGTACCACGTGGTTCATAATATCCTTCCTACTCTCTTACAACATAAGAGTTGGTTAAAGCAAGCACTCTGAATTCCCCGAACAAATTTCCTTTGGTTTTGCTCCTTGCATGAATTGTTAATGATGGCAGACATGAGATTCAAACAAAGCTAAAGGCATGTGAGTGCAGGCCAGCAGCTGCACTTGTCAGACAAGAATACTTGTCAATGCAGAGTATTTTGGTGCATGAAATAATAAATGACATTTTCCCAGGTATGGTGCACAGTAACGAAACACATGCAGAACACTGCAGAAAAGGTAAAATACGATAATCCAACCTAAGATGAAATTGCTTACAGACAATGGAAATTTCAGTGGAAAAATGATGGTTTTACATTTGACCAATAAAGTTCTCTTGAGTACAGAACATTTTAACAACTGAAGAAGTAACAGACAACCTGAGGGCAAGGAAAGAGTTATCAACCAAACAGTTGCTTCCATAAAGAGGACATGCTTTATTTAGAAAGCTTCCTCTCCCTCCCATTCATTCCAATGATTAGCTGCATATTTTTACAAAGGAACACTGTTTATAAATAAATTCTTTTGCAAAAATAAATACATCAAATCACAATAGTAGAAAAATTAGAGCAACATTTAGTGAAATACTGAAAAAGTTTTGAAGAAAACAACTTCTACACATCTATCTACTCAAAATGGCTAAATATTTGCAGAATTCATAGTGTTGGCAAAATTATGTAAGCTAAAGTAACTTTGTCCAGAAGAGTTATCAAATAAAGTTTTTCTATGAAAATAAACAACGGATAGGGGCACTATAACTACATTGCTTAATGGCTACTGCTCTCTATGTAAACAAGGAAAGTGCCCAAAGTGGACTTTTACCCTTGTTTCAAAGCATGCAACAGTTATTTTGTATATGAATTGAGCAAACAAGCAAAGGAAGCAGCCAATATATTGTAGCAGCTGAAATTTAAACAGCAACTTAACAGTGCACTTTTAGCTTCTTACACATTTCTTCTTTTTAATAACTTCTGGTTTCCTGGACCTCATAATAATAAATAAATTAGTGTCTAGTGACAAGTGTGTGTTTAAAAGCACAGCAGGTACTGATGCCAGCAAAATTTTCCTCATGCTAAGTTTTGCCCTCCTACCTTTATTTTACCTTCAAGTGTTTACCATGAAAACTACAGAATACAGTTCCAAGATCTGATCCAACTCCTTTAAAAAGCCACATTCCCTAATCTGGCAAATCTTTGGCTGCCAAATTTAACAGCCCAGGCTTCCCCTACATCTACAGAACATCCCCAGAATGATTCAGGACCTCTAAATCAGGTAACTAACCAACCCCTCCAGAAAGTACTGGGAACTTGAGTCCTTAACCAGGCATTCACACAATAGGTATCTAAAGTTTTATGAGAGAAACAGCTTGATTATAAGTGTTGCATTGAATTAAATGGTCTTTGGAAATAACTTCTCCAATGGCAATTGCCCAATGGTTTTTCCCCATCCCCATCTTCACAGAGCTTTATGATCTCCAGCCCATACTTGCACTGCCACTGCATCACCCAAAAAATGAACCCCACGAGCCTCAGACTTTCTCTCCAGCACCATAGTCAAACATGATGGGTAACAACCTTTCAAGCTCACTTGGCGACAGAGTATTTTTGAAGGACAGTCTTGATTTTTCTCTATAATGTGAATAAAAGAAAAAACAAGAGATTAATGAGCAAGCAACTGTCTGGTTTGGGCTACATTACGACGTGGTACAGAACATTAGGCTTTGCAACAAGATTAAATGTCTTTTATTTCTCTTCTGGCATTCGGTACCCAATGGAGTATGGATAGCAAGCTACAAGTTTTTATTTTTTCCATATAAGATCATTTGACTTTTGCTCTCCATTGTAATATGTATTTCATTTAATAAACCTTATAATTAAAAAAACCCACCCCAGTCTATTCAAGGATTACAATTCAGAGGAGGTTCTTTTAATTCCAATAGTTTTAACATCTGTGCTTTTAGTTGCAGAGAGCTTCAAAAGTAGCTATTGAAGTAATGCATTGCTTCATTTACAAAGGGAATTGCATGCCTAATGCATTTGTAGTGCAATAATAATGAAGCTGCAGTATTTGGATAAAGCAGCCCACAGTAATATCAGGTTGGTCCTGTCTGAAGAAAGGTCTTTAGACTTTTGCTAGCCCAGTGTGGACTCATTATTCCATCTGGTTACACGTTAACATAGAGATCAGTGAAGTCCTCACTACAGAAAGCCACTTTTGGGCAGGATTGACACCTCATCTGTGCCTGAAAAACTGAATGCACGGGGAGAAGGTGCATTTTAATTTAACTGCTGGTGTGGACTGTTAGTGGAGAGCAGACTGGCCAGAAAGGACTGATCACAGCATCATAAAGATCTGCATTCCCTATCCTACTTGGGATACAGCTGGTGCAGCTGCTTGGAGCAGGGCATGGGACAGGGCTCACTAGAGACCTCTGACAGCAAATTTCTAGCCAGTGTTGGCTGGTGTCATTCCTTTGACTTTGCCAGAGCTTTTCCAGTTTTATTTCAGGTGAAGGCTGTTTGTCCATGAGTGTATAATAAGTGTGTGGGGCACAAGCTAGCATTTTGGAAAAGACATACATGTCCAAATTCAAAGCATTTGAGGGAGATGGTGGCTGTTATCAGCACAGCTGGGGTTATGAAGCATGTTTTGAGTTTTGCTTTCCAAACTGTTTTGATTGGTCTGATCATTCTCCGTTTCAGAGGATCAGTCTCTTTATCTTACCAATTCATTATTTGCTAGAATTATCTCATCCAGATAATCATGATCATCATCTTTTCTTCTTTTGTGTATGTATTTATGTAGGTCTAATTAAAACCTAAGAGGTGAACTCCAAATGGTGCTACTGTATTAACTGTAAAAAATTCAGGGTTTAATCTGTTCAAGAGAGAAACACTCAGGATAGAACCATGTCTGGAAAATAACTGTCCTGTGTCTGAGCATCTGTATAAGCATGCAGGAGGTAATCTATACTGTGAGTTCAAGTTCATTACCACCTCACTGCAAGTTTTTTACATTGGAATTAAACTTAAATTGAGACTGAAATGAGTTTTGTTATCCTTGTTGTGCTGCATGAAAGAAGATTCTTTGTGACAGCAAGAAAAATGATTGCCTTCGGGATAGAAAATATAAAATTTGAGATACAGCTGTCACAAAATGATTTTTAAAAAGTCAGCTAAGCTTACAAATACCTTTCTAGACTACAGTGCTCAGCACCCTCTTGCCAGTGAATACCCTTGATCTGAAAGTGAGAAAAACATGTCGGATTTGATAAACATTACTGCACTCAAATTTCCCTGAAAACCAAGAACAAGAGCTCAATCACATTATATGAAATGAATACATTTTCCAAGAGTTCCTATCCCACCAAAATCTTCATCTACAAACACGGATTGTCACATGAAGACAACCTACAGGGCAACACAGGATATGAAAGCCTCAAGTGTTTTAATTAGCTTTTAATTGCCAAAGAATGCACAACAATCAGAAACCAAAGTGATACAGAAATAAAGTACTCTAAAGCCAGTGTCCTGTCTTGGAAAAATATTTGCGAAGTTTGTAAGTAATTTTAAATAATTCACTTCATTATGTAACATAATTCATCAGCAATGTGACAAACCAAAATGTACCAATTCCTACATTTCCATATTTTTATATAATTATGTGTGTGTGTGCATATTATGTGCACCATCACACAGACCAACATACTTGGGAGGCAAAGTTTTGATGTATGCAGTGCTGCCTTGTCAAGCACCACAAAAAGATGATTTCAATCCCCTTTAGCCAGAAAAATATTTTACTGACTTTTGATCTACTAGATTGAAATTATGCAAATTATAGTCAGACAGACTTAATAACCACAGTCACAAAAGAATATTCTAATACTTCTGTAAAGACAGCATGAAGCATAAGGCAGTATTCACACTAGGGGCTTCATGGAATTGTGGATGTCCCATTCCTGGAAGTGTTCAAGGCCAGGTTGGATGGGGCTGTGAGCAACCTGGTCTAGTGGAAGGTGTCCCTGCCCATGGCAGGGGGTTGGAATGAAGTGATTGTTAAGGTTCTTTCCAAGTCAAACCATTCCATGATGCTATGAAGGAATGTATTTTTCCCTCTGAGGAAGAGCAAAAGGATGTACAAGTTGCTACAAGAGCATGACAGTATTTACTGAAATCAGCAAGGCAACTCAACAGGGGAAAAATAATCCTATAGAAGCAAAAGTAAAATCCCTCTACCTGGTAGCATGTCTTGGGTTGCTTCCACTGCACTGAGGAAAATAAACAGCATCGTGGTCGTCTAATATGTGCTAGCTCACTTTAAAAGTAAATTCAAAAGCCATCTTCACATGGCAGATGATGTTCATCTGTGTAACAGCAATCTCAAACTAAGTTTAAAGCGATTGTCTACAAATTTGCTGATAATACCATTGTGGCAGCACATTTTTACAGGAAGAAGTGACATAGGGAGCAACCTTCTCCCTGAGGCGACCACGCAGCAGGAAAGCAAGAGAGGACTTTATTCAGGATGATGTTGAGGGAGGACTATCCATGAACACCCAGGAGCTTACACACAGTTCAGCAGTATCCAGAAGGCAGAGAGCCTTGAGCTGTGCAGCCAGCATTGCTGCATTTGTTATGTCAGTGTGAACTCAAGTAGCAAAAATGAATGTGAAAAGGCAATTCGTAATGTGCACAATAGGCTATGTCAGTAAGGTAAAGAACATTATTTACAAGTTTTGCTATTGTACACTCGAGTATAGCAACAGAACTCTTATTCAAAGCAAAACAGCCTATGAGAAGAGGCTTTTTAAAAGAAAAAGTAGTTTCAAATTTAATTTCCAACAAAGGAAGGACTGTGATGTCATAAGTGACTTGGCACCTCTGTACTAGCTTTCTCTCACTTTAAAATTGAAAGAGATACAAGTGCATTTCTTTCTCTCACTTCTTGCTCATCAATTATAAGCTTTTTAAGTCAAGAACATTTGACATGAGAAAGTGCAAATGGAATAAACATTCTAACCAGTTATAACCAACATTATCAAAGCAGACTCTTGTGGATTTTCAGAATCATTTTACGGACCTTTGAGAACAAGACATTGTTGTAGCTGCCTGCCTCTGCCTGACGCTACTTTGCTCACTTCAAAACCAGCGGATAACACCTCTGCCACAGTGCCAATTTAGCCATTTTTATTTGCTTTCCTGAGGCTTTCAATGTAACAGCCATTTAGCTGAAATAAACTTAGAACAGAGACCATGCCAGTCTTGGTTAAACTATGGAAGCTAAAAACCAAACCAAACAAAAAACCCCAAACAAACCAGACTACGTGTTGATTTTTATTTCCTGGCTGAAATGTATTATGAAAAACATTCCACAACAACCTACTGTGGACCCTCCCATCTTCTGCTTATCACACTACCACAAGGCAGCTTGCTGGAAGTCACAAACCTTTCTGTGCTGCTTGCTTTGTATTCTTTAGATGCTCTGCTGTCAACAGTTATGAATGACTTCTGAATGAAGGGATTTAAATTAAAAAATCACCAACTTTGGAGCATCGAGGAATGATTTTTGCAAAGTGGATACAAAACCCAACATTATTTTGATAGGAATTATCTATTTTCATCAGACTCGTCAGTTCACCCAAGACACAAACTATTAAGCAGATGATCCTACAAGAGGGTCTTATAAAATACATGACTGTGTGATCAGATTACACCTTAATCTTTTCAATTTTTTAGTAAAGAAGTTCCTCAAATCTGACAATGCTGACTGGGGTGGGACTGCAGAGCAAACATTTATTTTTTTTTTAGAGCCAGGTGTATCTCATTGATCTACTGCAGATATTAATTAGCTGATGCCTTTTTAGCCTTTCTCTAGAAGCAAAGGTTACATGTTAGTTCTTGGTGTGTTGGAATGGAACAGGAATCTGTGCGTGCCCTCTTTGGGCACAGGGACTGGGTTCAGCTAAATTGAAATGAGGGATAAGAAGCCTCAAACATTACAATGTTCTAATGAGTGTAAGGAAATACGCAGTCAAGGGGGAGGGAGGCTGTAGCATGAAATTAAAGCTGATGAAATGTCAAGAAATCCATATGATGAATAAGAGGGGTAGAGAAGGAAGATGTCTTATAAATGTACTACACAATAGTTTAACACAAGTATAAATGAAGTTCCTGAGTACCACATGCAGAGGCAACTTCTGCTCCATTAACAGGAGGCTGGGTCATATACCAAAGTATTTCATCCCATGACAGAAGGGAGAGAGAACAGCGATTTCCTTCTCACCCTCTGACCTCCCTGGTCTAAGGGACTTTAAATCCTGGCTAAGCCTTGCCTGTAATCACAAAATTCTGCAGAGGTAGAAACTTGCTCTGGCACCTTCCTGGGGCCTTAGGAGCCTCTCTTACAGAGGCAAAAAGCCAGGTGTTTTTCCCAGGCTGAGGAGAGAAGACAAGCTGGCAGGGGAGCAAGCTCAGAGCAGGGCACAGGAACAGCACTGCAGATGCACAGCCAAAGCAGCACCCAGTGATTTTGGCATTAAGGGGATGTTTAGAACCACAGTACAATTGCAGCACCACTAAGTCCCAGGGCTGCAGAAACTACTTGAACTATTCTAGTATTAGGACTCAACTGTGGAGTTAGCTGTGCATTTTAAGCGGACTCCAACATTTTTTTTGCATTAACTTCCTTATAAACACATGCTTCCTATTCATACAAATTATAGTAGAGATTTAAGCTATTAAGAATGCAAGTTCCCAAAATCATCTCCCAAATTTATCTCTGGACGATGCAGAGAACAGGACAGCAATATAATGCTGCTGGCTCCATTACTGGATGTAGCTCCAGCTGACTGTAAATAACATTATGAAAGTAGGAAATACATAATAGGTACATAATAATCCAAATGGAAACTCCTCTAGTCACTCCACTGCAAGCAGCTACCAGAACTTGTACTACAGGTAAACACTGAGAAAGAACTTGTTGCTGCCAGCTATGCCAGTGGAAGGTTGCCAGTGGCTGCTGTAATGATAAGGACACACTTAGGAAAGGTGACTCACCAAACCAGAGCTGCCACAGAAAGCAACCTACTACTAAGTCCCTCAGTTGAGCTGAGAAAGCCTACTATCAAAAGAGTTCTTCAAAATACCACACACCAAGATGTTACCACAAGAGAGTAAGAAACAGGGAAATGCTCCCTGGAAAGAGAAAACAGCAGCAGACTGCAGGAGGAAAACCCCATACATCGAGGACAGTTTCTCAAATGATGGTTATAAAATATGGGGGGGAGGGGGCGAGAATTATGTCTCTCCTTCTATTTTGGTATCCAATATGATTTTAGATTCTTTCCCTAAAGAACCTAAGATAGAAAATTTCAGATTCCGTGACTGAAGCTGAATAGGACCATAACTATTTGAAAGCAGACCTGTATAACAGAATATGCCAGGTGTACTTATGAATACATAATAATAAATGGAAAAAGAGAATATGGAGTTAGAATGCCAGACTCTCACAGGTCATGTACGTAACAAGCACCAGGGCAGTCCCCAGAGATGGTGGCTGGCCCTGAGCCTGCACAGCATCCCAAAGGATGGAACTTATGGAAAAAAAACTGAAATAGGGGTGTTGGACAAGAAAAAATTACTATCCAAGCAGGGAGCATTCCTACAAAAAAACCCTAAGCTTATGAAGGGTTTAAGGTAGTCTAAAATGAGAGCAAAAATAAACTTAGAAGTGTCTGTTACCTGCTTCCTACATGAGCCAACCAGATCTGTAGCCTGGCACTGCATCATGTTCCTTGGAAGAAATGCAGAATCTTCTACTACAAAACCACCTTTTGCAAGAGCAGCTGTTTGCTTCTCCTTTCTGTCCCCGCTCCAACCTTTCAACAGCTTGTAGGTTGCTAGGACTGCAGGAAGGAAGTTATGAGCTCTCCCTGTCCAAGTTATATTATTCTTAGAAAAACATTGTTTTAGAGGCCAATAACTTGTTGAAGAGATCGCATGTTTGATAGCTTTAACCAGCTATTGTATGCTATTACTGCCCTCTTACTCTCATTTCCTGCTGCTTTCTTATCTAAATTTTAGACCTGGTAGTGTTGCTCTTCCTGAGATTTAGCTGTACATGGCCAAAGCCATGGTAATTCAGCTGTAGGACTTGCAGTTTTAACAGATAATAAACCAGCATACAGGATATTTCCCACATTCTCTTCCAGGAAATGTTAATAAAAGTGAAATATAACAGGAAGAAACCTGGTATTACACTCAGTTTGGTGATTATAATACATCTGGTCTTTGATTTCTGGTAAGACCTAGTCTTTCATGGAAGCTCTAAGCAAGCAATAAAGCACCAGATGAATGACATAATTAATGAAGTTTTCCATAAACAACTAGAAGAATCTCAAAAGTGAACACCAAACAATATTTTAGGATAATCTAACTGCTTGCATGCTAGATTTGTCTAACCACAACAAGCGAAATCCAGGAGAACTATGGGCCTGCAATATACGTATGGCAAAAGTGACAGAAACACTTTCCATTGGAAGAGGTTTTTAGGGAGCATTTTCCTTTTCCTTTTTAAAATTTTGTAATTAATCAAATGCAGTGTTTAAATTCACTTCTGCACTACTAAGCATCCGAAGACAGACTGCGGCACTAATCGGAAAGCAAATTTATTGGATAAAGTTTTTTCATTTGGCTGGTTTTAAAAACTAAGTGACCATAGAGTGCACGTGGCAATTAATTGCACACATTTCTCATTGTCTATATTGAATAATTAAAACATTCACAGGGAAAAAAAGACAAAGCTCAATTCTCTGCACTCTCATTTGGATCAAGATATGACAAATACTAATTTAGGCTACTTAACAGATTGTTTACTTCCTCAATATCTCAGTGAGAAACACAAAGTACAAATCAGAGCAGAACAACTCAGAGTAGGACAAGTTTTTGATTGGAATTCCATGAATCCAGTTACTCTTTGGAGAACTCTGGCACATACAACCTGAAGTCAAAGGGCAAAGGGTCCCTTCAGCAAAAAGATCACATAGAATCAAGGGTTGTTTCTTGTCCCTAAGCTGAAACATAAACATGGCCTAATGTTTTCTTTTTCAATGGAAAAGGAACTTTTTTTTAAATATACAGTAAAATATTGTACACTGCAATTGATATATTAGCATGTTTTCCTATTATAAAAAATTTACTGTCAGGTTCTGAGTCCTCCTGAAGTGCCCACATTCCCCAAGTAGTCACTGAAGGAGGAGCAGGTGCATTTCAAGGACTCACTCACCCAACATGGGTGTCAAAATTTAGACACAATACAGATTTCTAATGGCTCTACCTTCCCCTCACACACTGACAGGAGAACTAAGTATTATTTCAGAATTCTTGCTTACTGCCTGCTACATTGATGTAGACTGAGTCACTTTTCTAAATATTCCTTGCAAAGAGTGGCAAAGGTTGTCACTGTTTTCCCTTGAACACCCCTTCCTCGCAAGTGATTGGTCCAAGAATATTATTATAGGTTCCAGAGGAAAGGTAATTATAATTAAGGTTACACAATGCTTTCCATTAATAATCTACTCTCAATTGTTAGTTCATTTTGAATGAGAACATTCAAACTTACAATGTCCTTTAGAGAAGGAAAAAACACAGCATTTTTTTCCCCCCTATTTTTTTTGAGAGAATTACTAGTACCTCCATGCTGAAAAACAGGATTTGATATTCTGCACCAAGACGATGACGATGTGAGAGATGCAACTATCAAAAGAGCCTGCTCCTGCAAGACTCTCAAATCTCTTCCTACAAAGCCTTGGTAAAGTTCAGCTGGTATATACTTTGAGGAGTCAATATATGCCAGGTCAAGGGGCTGGACAAGGCTTTTCCTTGCTGTTCTTTTCCCTGGCAGAGGATGACCGCTGTAACACAAAGCCAAAGCCATGAGGCAGGAGTCTGGCTCTGCTCTTCTCTCTGTGCTGTGACTGAGGCCAGTGCCCGAACTCTGAACAGGAGAAGCAAGTGGCAGCCACACATGTCACAGAGGAGGAAGGAGAGAAATATTCAAGCAAAAGTCTAAGTGAAAAAGAGGAAGATGAGAAAGATCACATGAGAGAGTTCTCGGGACTCTGACTGGGGTGTTGATCAGAAAGAAGTCTGAAAACAGCACTTAGGAAGAGTTTGGAGAAATGAGGTGCAGGAGAATGAAACTTCCGCAGTCAGCTAGAGAACATTCCCTTGCAAAACATGAACTCAAACAACTGACCCCAGTGAACCAGACAAAATGTGTGAGACTATGTTACAAAACAACTGCCAATTCTACTGACTGAGTTTGTCCATGAAGAAGTCTGAACCTCAGGATGTTCCAGAGTGCAATTAACGTGTGCAAGTGTTGCCTTTCTTTTCTTTTTAACCTTGGCTTAAGTCTTTAAGACCTGAGAAACTGCTTTAAAGACACATTATCAAGTTCAATTCTGTGAAATTCAGAAGTTATATCAGAAAAGCTTAGATTTAACACAGCCTTTTCAAGATAGTGTTTGATACTTTGCCTGCAATGATTGTCTATAATCCTCCTCCTCCTTCCAGAAGGATGATCACAAATAGACCTTAATTCTAAAAGACTCCAGCAATGTGACAATGGCATTGACTCTCATTGCATCTTGTGGCCATCTCTCTCCATTTTGTTTTCCTTTCCTCTGCACACTGTTGCTATGAAAAAAACCCAAACCAGCTATTTAGTTTTAGAAAACAAAATTGATGGTGATTCAACGCACCAAAACTGGACCTTACTGTTACTTAATGCCAAGGCTTCTGCCAGTACATCCGGTGATGCAAATCATCTAATGTTTCTACCTCAAAATATAGATGTTAAATTTCTAAAGAGCCATGGAATGATGTAAAAATCCATATTGCAAATCAGGTTCTCCTTTTTAAAGTTTTTTACACTGTGCTTTTACTTTTAGAAGAAAAAAGAAAAGATAGAGAAGGTCAGATGGGCTGGGAAAAAGGAAAGGTTAGAGGAGAACCTCCTCTTCTGTGTGACCCCTCACGTGCTGCATTTCTTGCCACAAGCTCACAGGGGCAGGGAGAAAGCTGGGAGACGGCAGAATGGCACAGAGAGATTTGCACATGGATCATCCCTGTCTCTAATCCTGTCCCTTTGCTCCTGCTTCCTAGTCCATGTGGCAATTACAGCTCTGGTGTTTGGTACAGGCTCTTCCCTGACCGAGGTCCATCTCAGAACATCTGAAAGTCCCTGATTAAAGAGCTATTACAGCTATTCCTCCTCCTCAACTCACACATCTTTAAGAAAAGCTGTCCTCCAACAGCTCTTTAAAAAAGGAGATCTTTTCTTCATAATTGGCTCATCAAAAGCCCAATACCTGTTGCCCAGATCATTCATCCTTTCTACTTGTGCTTCAATGAGATTTTTTTATAGGCAATTTATCTAAAATACCCTGAAATATCCTTAACTGCTATTTCAAGTGGAAACAGTGTGCTCCACATTGAGTCAAATTTTGTATTCAATATCAGAAATACGTGACAGGTGTTGTGCCCTGCTAAGAATCATGGTAAGGGTGACAGTATGAAGGATTCACCACAGACAGTGGATTTGTCAATTCGTTTGTTACTACCTGCGAAGCTTTATTGAAAACATGTTCAATGACAGGAGATTCTGAGGTTGTTCACTACCCACAGCCTCCAAAAGGGATCCTGTCACTGAAATAATAAAGCTAAATAGATTCAGAAAGAAATAAATTGTTAAAAAGGAAAAAAACAAACAAACAAACTTTTTTTTTACAGAACTGTTTCATTATACACCTCCTACCAGGGTCCATCCTCCCTTCACAGTGGCCAGCTCTAGAGACAAAAAGTAGAATCATATGACAGATACTGCAATGAACTCAGGTAAATCAGTTTTGTGCCTCTACTGTCTCTTGGAATAGAGTTAACATTGAATGATAGGAAACATTCATGTATTGGTGAAGGGAAAAGTAAGAATATTGATGCCTGTAAAAAATGATTTGAAAGTGGCAGCGATATTATAAACAGCATTTTAATATGATGTGAATTACAACCAGTTGATACAGAGGGGATGATATATTGCTTTTCCTCATTCTGCACTATGCATGTCACTTAGATCAATGGAAGTCACATACCTATATCAAGGAAATTACAATATGTGGAATTATTTATAGAATGGCTCCTTCAGGTACACACAAATTGCAGCATCATAATGGCCAGACTTATGACTGAGGACAAAGCCATCTATTACATACTGTAAATGATAAAGCTTGCATTCCCATCATTGCTTCATTCACCACATTTTTCATAAGTGAAAGGAAAAACTAATGGAAAGATTCTTGTACAGCCTTTTCTTTTAATAAAGAAGCAATAAACATTGTATAGTTTATCATTAAAAGGCAACGATTCCACTTACAAACTAAGTCATTAAAAAACAGCTACTGGCAGTATTTTCCAAAACAGGGTTCTGGAAGGTACACCAAAGCAAATATGCTGAAACTTCAGGAATCACTTCTGGGTTGCTCAAAATTCTGGGAACCCCAAAGAAGCTGAAAAGCAGCAGCACGCAGAAGTCCAGCATCTCCAAAATTCTGGTGGCAAGAAAGCATCTACTTGTAAGCACGTTTCCTTTTTCCAAAAGGCAGCAAAGCTGTGTCAGCACTGGCAGAAAAAGCCTTACAGCTACACAGGTACCTTTATAATTTTCATATCTCAAAATTATGGCCTTTCCAGTAAAGGCTGCTCTTGAATCACCATTTACTTTTACGGCTCACTTAGTTTCACAGTAGTCTCTATCTCCTACTGTTAACTCTTGAAAGAAGCCTTTCAAAGATCAATCCAGTCTGTTAGGATTCTGGATGTTAAAGTTGAATTTTTCATGTCTACTTGTTCTTTTGAAAGGCTTAAAAGCAATTTGTGGCAATCAGCACAAAGGGATTTGATTGACAAAGTTTAACAAAGTGATCTAGAGAAGATTCATTGGGGAAAAACTGCTAAATTGTAAATTGAACGGCAAATAGTTTTTCTTTGTCTGCCTTTGAAGCAAAACAGGTCCTTTTAGATGTGAAAATCATTCTAAGAGCTTCTAAAAGTAGCTAATGAAAAGTTTAGAAATGCACAGCATTACCTTTCGAATCTGCAAAAGTAATCAAATAAAAAGGAACTACAAAAAGACAAGTGCCACAGCGGCTACCAAACAAGTCTGTTGACCTCATTCACAGAAACCTCAAAAACACAGTTGCCAAACTTCCCTCAAGTGAAATACAGGACATTTGGCTGAAACACCTGTGGAAATTAAGGGGGTTTTCTCCTCTTCTTTGCCTATATGCTCTTTCCTTCCCAGTCTGCTGTCTCAAATTCACTTTTTCCGTCTGCCGACAGGAGCAGTGCCCAGCCGGAGGGTCCCTGCCAGGCCACTCAGGCAGCGGTGCTGTGTCCCTTCCAACACTGCTCCAGAGCTACTCCAGCAGTGGGCAGTGAGCAGCACTCCCTGCTGAATATCTGCAGCACCAAAGACACAAAAATCCCCCACCCAAAGACGGATCTTAGACTGCCAGGCCAAGTCTCAATGGGAGCACCAGGGAGTGAGGTACTATGCTCCCATTTGACATTTTTACTCTTCTGTTCTTCTGAATTTTTGGGCTTTCATTGACCAATTCATGAAGGAAAAAGAGTAATTTGGCTTTTTTTTTTACTCCAGTTAGGTGAGCAGTGTTAGACTGATAGCAAGTAGCATAGTTAAAAGATATATTTATTTATTATCCTGATGGTGCAAATTATTTGGCATGCTGCTGCCACTACTTGCAAAGCTTTTGCTTTTATACTGAGACAATCCTATCACCAGAGTCAAAATTATTGCCTCCCATCCAACACATGTTTCACCTACTTTAGCTCAAGTTTGAAAGCTAGGGGTTTTTTTAATTATATTTATGTCTGTGAACATTTTACAATCCACTACTCAATGCTACTCTAACATTATGGTGATTTTATATAATTACTTAGTTTTCCTGTGTCTGCTAACTTACTGTAGCTTACACGCTTTTGTATTTATTGGAGACATAACAGAAAAAAAAAGCATTTGAAATGCCAACATAAATAAAATTTAACACAGAAAACTCAGAATTCATTAATGATAAAACATGTAGTTATGAAAGACTGCAAACAAGTCATTCACTCACTGAATTACTGAAGAGACTGAGGGATTTATGCAAGGTAACAATACATAAAAAACGATACAGCTCAGTTCAATACACCACATCTCACTGCATCAGCAGCACCTTGTGAACCAAACCTACAACTGAGCCATCTCTGCTCATTTACTCCTTATAAAAATTACCTTTTTTCTTTAGAACAGCTATCTTTGCCAAAGGACAAAAGGACACTCTGTGCGTAAACCTACAGTATTAATCTACACATTAAACACTTACTTGGGCAACAATAAATATGAAGGTCCAGAATTACCTATTACAGACTGTAAACATGATTGTTTACTTAGTAGGATCTTTGCAAATCCACCATACAAACAACTTGTGTTTTACAGAAGTCCAGGATATGATTCAGTTACTTCTTTGCAGACTGACCAAAATATTTTCTACTACTTTTGCAGTGACCTTTGTTATATATTATTCTAGTGTTGTGGATACATTTTTTAAAACTCCTATAAAAAATTTGATTAAAACTATTATGGTATGATTAAAACCATATGATTAAGCTCATTAAAACCAATGATGAAAGTTTCTTTAGACAATCTAGCATCTGGATTTATTTTATGATCAAAACTTGTTTGCTCAATGAGGCTTTTTACTCATCAAAGACTCAGGTAATGAGAAATCTTTACATCTTTTAATTACACATTTCTGATATCAGCCTCAGTTTCTGCACAGTTGCAATTTAGAATAAAACATGTTTTAATTAACTTTTTTTAAAGCATAGTAAAGATTTTATCAGATATTAATGGCAACCACCACCAGTCCAAACCTACTTGGATGTTTCTTTTCAGTAACACAAACTAGTAATGCTTCTTTTGCTTTCACAGTATTTGTGTAAATGTTATACAAACGATTTAATGACCGTGTAAATGTTTTTAAAAATACCTTCAAAACTGAAATACAACTTTTTTTAAAGTAAGTGCTATTCAGACTTCTGCTCAGATTCTACAGTGAGCTGACACTTGCAAGGTTTCACATACCTGTCTCAGGAACTGTTAATTACTGATGACACACACAGCTGCAGAGACCCTTCACTCCTGACTTACCAGCTGTCAGGCTGCTGCTCAGCCAGGCCTGGGCTCTGCTGGGCATTTACACCCAGCTTTAGACCCTCTGTGCTGCAGGACACGGCTTAGCTCACAGAGCACAGAACCCCACCTACCTTCTCATGCAATCCAGTGCCCTAATGAAGAAGTCTTTGTGCAGCTGGTGCTCGTCCCTCAGGATGGAGCATTGCTCCAGCGTCACCGACATGGATGTTCTGTCTTTGGCACTTTTGCAGCAGGTGAAGCGCACTCCGTTCAGCTTCCGGCAAATCTGAAACACAGGCGGGCCCCACAGGTTGGCCCTTTTCACACCAGGAAGGACATGCAAGCCCAGAAAGTGGATAGAGAGAGCTACAGTACTTCTCAAGAAGAAAGCACCTATTAAAAATTAGTGCCATCCAATTCCTGAATCTGAAATGGGATTTTTCTTAGCCTAGGCTATAAAATAAACAGTTCCTTCACTGTTTCCTCACTTAATCTGACAATCACCCTGTTCAATGAAAGCTTAATTGTCTGAACACCTAATGAATGAAGAAAAATCTTGCTAAGTTTTAACTCACAAACACGAATGCAGCAGACTAACTTCTTGTGAAGGTATGGAGTCAGACACATCTGAAGTTAAAGAGTTTTCATTTTCAACAGGTAAACTGTTCAATGTGTGACTCACAATTAATAAAGTTTAACACAAATGACTGCCATACTTTCATTGCATACTTTGACAAAGTTATAAGGCATAAGGGAAGCATGACATTTTTGAGGATAATTTCTCCCCTTAAGAATCAATCTGTGGTTGTACAAGTCCATGAGTTTATACTTCGATTTCAAGCAATGTTTTACTAGAAAAATAAAAATTTGAAGGAGAACTGCTGTGCCCAAGTGTGGGTCTATCTTTCCTCATATATAATTTGTCCTGAGAAAAGGTAATACTTTACCTTGCTTACACCTATCCCTGGAAAATTGTAGGTATAATATTATGAAACCCCAAAATGTTTATGAGAATAGGGCAAGGCAATAAATTACAGCAGTAATCATCCAAAGGAACTTCCCACCTTGGTTACCATGGGAGAGCTTGCAGGATGAAACTGAAACATGATCTCCATAATGTCATTCAGCAAATAAGCACTTCTTCATCTGTTAATTGCATTCTCAGAAATCCTATTAAAATCAATGGCCCAGAAAATACTTAGAGTCTTTAAGGTCTTTGTGATACCATGGTGAGTGTGATCTGAAAAGTTTAATTCAGGGATCAGGTAAGTGAATCTAACTTAAAACCCAAAGAGGTACAGGGTAGTGAAGGAGAACCTACGAGCCTTTCTTCCATCCTATAAGTCAAAATTTTAAATCTGTTTAAAAATTTGAACAATTACATTGGGATTTAAATAAAGTACTATATGACAACTTTCTTAAATACTGCTGTGAAAGAAGTTAACTGCTTAATTGAAGAGATTAATTTGCTTTACACTAGTATCTTTAGAAGTCCATGAGTCATCGGGGCTATTCAATGTGCATGAGTTATACAAAAAATTTAAAACATAAAAAAATCCCAAAAAATCCCAGGTAATTATTCTGGGTGAGTGATGGGCTGTGATGCAGGGAAGACTTAGGAGGAGATGAAACAGACTTAACTTCTATTAGATTTATTCTTACAGTCCAATTATATCAGGGATTATATGCAGGTACAGATACATATATGGAATCTCATACACCTACTGCAAATAAGAAGGTGATATTGCACATCTACTGCACTGGCAAAGTTATATTCCTACATCCTTTTCAAGAAATAAATGGAACATAGTATAACAGTGTGTAGATCAATGGAACCAGAAATACACGTTTCAGAAAGTGAAAGAAAGGGAACCTAAAGAGAAATAGAATTCAGTGAAGAAAAGACCCGAAACATTTTGTATGCCCAAAGAATGCTTTTTACCCACGAAATTATTTTCAGGGAAGCCTGAATAGATGGTAAAATACAACTTTCTATACCCAGAGATTTAGCATATTCTGTCATATCCTTTGGAGTTCATTTACACTATTCTGTACTGATATATCTTTTACTTTTTTAAAAGCAATGTTTCATAGTTATTGCAGGTCTGGTACTGCAAGAAAAACTTATCTTTTTACTTACGAAGGATTTATACTGCAATAGCATGTGATAATATTTATTAACCACATGGCAAAATGTTATTAGTAGTATGAAAGTTACAGCATCATTATTAATAAAAAGACATAATTAAGATTGTCTTTTCCCTGGTGTTAATAAAAAGACATGGAAAATGTTATTAATAATTTTGTATCAAATATTTATTTGCCTTGAAGGGTATATACATTTGAAAGTCTCCCAAAACACAAAGCCTTGCTTCACTTATAGTAGATACCAAAAACTCCCTGCTGGTATATGGGAGTAGAGACACAAAGAGTACTTTTCTAAATATAAGACAAATACCTGGCTGAATTTCACATTCCTGAAAAGTTTAAGCTCTTTATAAACATCTAAGAGTTCTTTTCCTGGCCTTTTATAAATATGTATGTGCCAACCCCACAGAATTGAGAAACAGAAAAGAATTAGGGGGAAAAAGAAGAGTAAATATTAATCTTCATTACATAAACCATTTTCTTTGTTTCTTTCTATGTTCTCCCTGTGTCTGATTTGTCTGTCATTTGCATGTCTTTTTCAACACTTATTTGTGAAAGTAATTTAATTACTGAAAATCAAAAGTTGAATGCAGCAATAGTAAAAAAAAGCCAGAGGTAAGCAATCATCATACCTCAAGGATGCTAAAAAAGAGTTATTATTTTGAGTAATTTTGTATTATCAAAGAATGAATATTAATCAAATTGCTCAAATTCTAGCAGGTTCTACCAGTTTAAAAAGTGAGAAAAAGAAAATGTCTGCAATTTAACTGGAGGAAGAAGAGATACATGTATGAGTGGAACGGGTGACTACGAGAACAGGTATGTTAGAAAACCATTTCAGCACATCTGCCTGCTTTAACCAGTGAGTTCTCCAATCATATCCTTAAAATCCATTGCACTTAGAATATCAGCAGGCTTCTGAAAATTAGCTCCTCATTAGTTCACCAATTTCTTCGAAACAAGAGAGCTTACCGTTGCAGCCAGCCACATGATTTCTACATTCTTTCTCTTTTTGGCCTGGATATTTTGATGAAGACTTTCTAGCAATCCCTTTAAATCATTTTGTTCTTGAAAATGTGGTAGACCTGGAAAAAAAAGGATGATACGGTCGCTCATTATGATAAGGTTGGTGATATGGTTGTCCTGACTAAAGAATGCTCATGGTGAAGAACAGGTCTATTATTTACAGCCTTGTTTGGGAACACAGGATGAAAATTACCAGCCAAATATTTAAGGAATATGCAAACCTTGTGTCTTTCTGAGTATTGGATTGTCCTCCCTAAGATCTTCATGTGGAAAATTAAAGTGTCTTCAACCTTTATCTTATAAAATGGATGGTGAAAAACAAAATCAAATCTCTGCTGAAGTTCTGTTCATTGGCTATTACAGACATTCAATGGAAATCAGAAAAAAAACCCGAGTGTATTGCAACCTGCTTCGATGGGATGATTTTTTTTTATTTTAAAGTCAAAAATTTTGGTTTTGTTTTCAAAATGAAACATTTTTGTTTTGAAATGTGCCTTAGTTTTTTATATAATGTAACATAAGGGTTAAACAGCACTCAGTATCCCCACTAAAGTGTAACCAAGTGTATTTCTCCATCTGAAATTAAATGGAGCTTTATTTTGAAGTAAAAAATAATTTCAGGTTTACTTAAAATCTGAAATTTTACCTGTTTGTTCTGGGTATGGCATCTAAGCTGAAGTTTAATTTATCCTACATCTCTAGCAAAAATTCAAGAGTAGCCAATTTAATTTCCTCCTCTGTTTCATATGTATATACAGGAGGGGTTTTTTTTAATTTTACCTTCATCTTCACTAGTTTTGAAAATCAGTTGAAACAAGCAGAATCTGTTTTCTGAAATTCTTTCTTCTCATGGTGGTGAAGTAAAAAGAAATTTAATTATCGTTATCACGAAAAAAAAAAAAAAGGCTCAGATTCAACTTCACAAAGTGAAACTAAGTTGATAAACAGATATAGTTCTTTCAAGCAGAGAAAGCAAATTGTCCGTCCAGTGAGGGAAAAAATCCCAACAACCCAGGCCCCAAACCCAAGCCCAAAGACTTATACTCAATTGAAAGAATAAAAATGATAGAAGTATTAATGAAGATCAGTATATATTCCCCTAGCCTGATCCAAGCTGGAATGATCCCTCGTATCAACAGGCTTTTATCTTTCACATCTAATAAATTCTGTAGTTTTCCTTATCCCTGATTCATAGTAAGAAGCAATTCAAACATATTCAAAAAGAACTATTCCAAGAATGTCTAAACTGCTTTAGTCATACTGTGCTGTCTAAAAAAAAACCCCAAACAAATAAACAACCAAAAAACCCCATCCAAACTAGTTTTGCAATAATCTTAATGTGGATTGTTTTAACTGTGTATTACAAGTCTCGATTGCACACTTAGATAATGCAGAGCACGTAAAAACATATCACAGACTGCTAGACTATTACACTTAAGGCTGCATCTGTTTCTTTACAACACAAAGCACACAATGACAAAGATGCCTTGAGATTATGCAAATGTATCACTAAACATTTTATTGCTTCCGGGCAGCTCTCCTTTGGTTCACAGCAGAAAATGCAACATCTCAGAGGGGTGACTTCACCACAGGTAAGGCAAGAGTCTCCTAATTTATAGTACTGCCAAATGAGCTGCACCTTGACTGGAAATGATTGATTGCTTAAACTCTTTGGGTCCCCCACAGTATTAAACCATCAAATCAGAATCATCGATTATAAGGAGGAGGAGCCTGGAAGTACCAAACAGCCATGCTGTTTTCAGTTAAATATGTACTACTAAAGATCAATCTTACATTTTTGGACCCTTACTATCCTTAACTTTTCTATAAAAGCTGTACCATTTGGGTACCTCAACCAGACTATTTTTGGTAGGAATCTTTCTGGGAACACACTCTTATTTCCAGTTGCTGATAAAAGAATTTAAGAGATTAAGAAACGGGTGAATGATGTAGTGTATGTTCATTTCAAAGAAGATAGTCAGTGTTTGCTTAGTTACAAGTAGGAATATTATTGGCAAGGGGAAATATAGACATGAGAGGAAAACTAATAGCAAAGGTGGCAATACCTTTCTGGAAGTGGAAAATTCAATTCTTTGAAAGGCAATATATGAATGAAGCAGCAGGCAAGGGAGGCAGCCAAGGGTGGATGCAACAGCCTGGCAACACAGGGCTGTGAGTCCCCAAATTCTGTTGGGTTTTATGAGCACTGTTTGGAACTAACAGCTTTGAGAACAGGTCCTGCATTTATTTTGCAGCACAGATTTGGCACTACAGGAAATTATCTGGAAAGGTGGGGCAAAACCATCAAAGAGCCATCAATACTCACTTGGCTACAGCACCAGGGCTGCTGCCAGCCTTGTATGGAGATTTGATTTCCAGAGGTGGGGGAAGAGGGGAGGTATTAAAATCCTCCCCCAAATGAACAAGTTTGAGAGCTTCACTTTTGTCCCAGGGGGCTCATTTAAAAGGCACATTCCTCCAAGGCAAAGGAGCGATTCCATATAAAGGCAGGGAACTACTGGGAAGGGCAATGGAACCAACAGGTGCTTTGTGTTCTATAACAAATCGTTTAAAAAACAGACTCAGATCTTAAAGGTAGACAAAAAAGTAAGAATGTTATAATCAAAAAAGACATGACGAACTAGACAAGATTAGTTCTCAAAAGCCTGCACAGTCTGGAAGAAGTCCAGGAACCATGCGGCTCACTAATAATCCTGCAGGAAGGCAGTACAGGTTTGAGTTCAGTTAATGACAAACAGCCAATACTATCTGCATGCAAATTTTTGCTTTTATATAATCAAATCCTTTTATGAGGTAGCAGATCTACCTTAGTCCTGACCCTGGATGAGGTTAGTTTTTTGAGGATATTTTCTTGGCAAGATTCCCCTAAATTAATTACCTAACTTGTTGTACGAGTTTCTCTGTAGACATCCTAGAAATACTAAGTCTGTGGGTGGATGGATGGGCACCCTGCCCACCATTTAGGAAGACCGTTTTTCTTTCTGTCAAAATTATTAACAAATTAAAATCATCCTGATATAAAAGATAAACATGTGTTCATACACGGTGATGTATCAAAGCTTTACACAGGATTCAAAAATCAGGCTGTTAAATCTGCAACATTTGGGACTACAGTTTAGGCATTAAAACTACTTTAACAGCATTAGATTGATGCAAATTATCTTTTCAGTCCTTATTTTTGAGAATCAGAGTAAGAGCATAGTAATGCTTATGATGTCAAATTTCTATAAAATTGGAATATGGGGCCTCTTCTAATGAAACCTTGTTATTCATACCGTGATGATGTGGCTCATTGCTTGTATTTGCATCTGCAAAAAAGATTTCTCAGTGGTTCACCAAACCTCAATACATTTTCAGAGTAAGAACAGAGGGAATGACTGAAACAGATGAAATTTCCCCCTGAGTATTTCTGTACAAATACAATAGATACAGACTGTCCTCTAGTTGAAATATTAAGAAAATTATTATTTTAATAACTTAAAATAGTTGTTCAGTTCATCATTACTCTGTTTTGTTCTTTATGTAGTTTCTGCTGTGGTGTTGTGCCTGAAATCACTTTTGATGTCAGCAGAGCTGTGTACAGATACAAAATGTTTAAATTTATGGAACAAGTTATGTGATTGTGCTAATATTATTGTACTATAACCTTTCACCCATCAAAGCTTTTCAAAGCCATCTGGATATTGCACTATTTTGTACTCACAATCAGGAGGCATTTTTTCCGTAAATAACTTGTAATATTCTTTCAGAAGTTCTAAGTTTTCCTGGTTAATGTTTTCCTGTAGAGTGGTATCTCCAAACCTATGAAAATGCACAATAAATTGTGAAAAAAACCCCCAAACCCACAAACCAAAATAACGATAAATTATCCTTCATAATTATTTCTTTGCATAAAGAAATAAAGTTGATTTTATATTACTTGTTTTATAGTGCTGAATGTATTAGATTTTGTAAAACATGCAGTAGTTAAGTTCTTGTGTGCTTTGGAACTAATTTTTGGAAACAAGATCATCACAGAGGGATAATTCTTCCAAAAATTTATTAAAAAGTAATCCATTTACAAACATGCAATAAGGCACTTATTCTTTTTGCCCTCACAAATCCTGAATAAATGAAAAGGCACTTTGGGTAAATTCCAAATGGGACCATAGGCAGAGAACACCAACTCCTCCATCTCTTACTGCTGCTGTTGCTTAAGTATATTGATTTCTACAAGAGCTGTACAATATTGAAGTGACACAAAATCTACAAACTAACTCTAGCCATATAAACAAATATGTTTCTCTCTGAGACCAAGATTTCTACAACAGCCAAGTTTCATGTGCCAAAAAAAAAAAAAACCTCATGGTACCTCTCATATCTACCCAGAGGAGATATGATTGTAAAGACAGGAATGTCCCCCATGGCAGTAAGAGCCAAGGTTTTGCAATTCATCTTTAGAATAGCTTTTAAATGGAAATGGTGGAGTACAGGAAGAGAGGCATGGCCAGGTAAGTGAGAAATTCAGGTAGAGAACACGGCACACAGATCAGAAGATACCAAATATGCCACTACATGGTGTACAAGTGAGGCAAATATTTAAATGGGCCAAAGAGGGAAAAGACTTGGCTACTTCCTCAGTAGCCATGGCTGCACTGTCACACGAGAATGTTTCTTTCAAATCAGATCTATTCTCAAGTGTATTCTATTAAAAAAGAAAAAAAGATATGTTTTCATCTAATAGAATAACATCCTAGAAATTTGACACCAAAATGTTTTTATATTTTCATGTTCTTTATCCCACAAAACCCCCCATATTTTTAACCAAAAGTCATGTGCAGTGTTTTCAGTCTCAAAAATAAATGTGCAACTTCAGGAATTAAGCGATATTTTGAATTAAGACAAAAGTAGACTGCAACTGCATGCAGAAAAGCTGCTTCTGCATTGAATTGAACTGCTTGGTAGATATTAATACATATCCATATTTATAGATACACAGGTATTATTTTTTCTCTCATGGCTTTCTTTGTGCACAATGTAAAATGACCACTGTGAACAATACCTCCTGCCGCTTCACCTGCAAGCCAGGCATCTTTTCATACCAACTACTCTACAAGTCCCCAGCTAATCAGGCTCTTTCTAAATCTGTCAAATCTTTCTTCAGAACATTTGTAACACTGAATCCTTCCTGCTTATCCCACCAACCTGCTTCTTGGTTACCACATACTGCCTTATCTCGTATTTTGGAAACAAGATGTGTCCCATTCACAACTGTCATGACTCATTTTGTTGTTTTTGTCACTCCTCTCAGAACTTTACTCTTCTTTATGGTATCAAGAATAACCTATTTCCATTTTCAAGAAGTTCCCAAGTTCTCTAACCAACTCTTTCACCAGCAAAACGCCAGGTTTTACTGTCTTTTGATTCAGTCTATGTCTTTCATTTCAATTTTCTGCCTAAATTTTCTCACTTCTCACCACTCAACTTGGAAAAGTCTCCCATAAACATCCACAAAGCTACCTGATGGCATTCTTTAGTAGTCTTCTTTAACAGACTGATTTTACCTGACTGTCTACTAAGAGCACGAGGTGAAACTCCTATAGTGCTTAACTTCTTGCCTATTGTCCAAGTTAAGAATTTTCTTTGTCTCCCTCTATTTCTCCAGATAGACTTTTACTTTTGAGCTTACAGCAAATGCAACCTAAAGATATGTATTATGTATTTTGGATGCTCTGTTAATAAAAGCAGCTAAAAAAAAAGTTTCAAAAAAAAGTAGCTGTGTTGACATCTTGACTTCTACCTTGCAGTTTTAGCCCTGCACAAATGTGATAATTTAATATGACTGACAGATAACCTTCTCTTGGAAGAGAAAACTAATAGGTTGGTGAAACTTTGACTATTATTATACTAATTAATTAGTTTCCAGCAATCTGTTGCAGAGGAGTAATAATAACACATCAGAACTTTAACATCAGCCTTCATGTTTCTACAAACATACTACTAAAGTATTCCCTATTATGGACTACCACTCCACAACCCTGGAAAAAGGTCCTAAAAAACTAAGAAAATTTATCTAGCTTAAGACTTGTCCAGACTCTTCAACTCCACCTTTAAGATATAAGAATTTTAAATTTTCAGACTCTTGTTTGAGAATTTCAAACCACTGCATACAAACAAAATTCTGCATCTGTGAAATGGAAATCCATTTTGCATCTTTATCCAAGAGAAACGTGGCACTAGCTCTGTGAAATCAAGCCCTGCTTATGGTCCTATCTTCACTTGGACTTTTTCATTGTTCTGCATTGTTTCATAGCTTGTGTTTATTTCCTTTAATGCCTTTTAAAATACAGAGTCAATGTGAGATGGTCCAAGAGCAAATAACAAAAAAGATTTATTTCTAATCCTGAGAGATGTCCTGTACCAGCATGGAGTACTTGGACACAAAATAAAACATGACTTTTTCTTACCTCTCTGCCAGTGTCTGCTGTTCATTGATTCCAACATTAAAGAGCACTGGATACATGCGAAGCAGCTTTCCTTCTTTAATCTCTTGTGGCAGCAGCTCAAACATCTTTGCTGGAAGCTGGACCTCTATAATGTAATGCTCACTAGGAAAAATAAAAAGAAGAATAAGGATGGTGTTCTTGATTGGTTTGCTTAAAATAATCTTCCTAAATTATAGAGAAAGTCCAGACTTATAAATCCCCCCCCTTTTCCCTTAATTGAACCATAAAAAGGGATGATTCAGCTTGCTTGTTTTAAGTGCATAACCAGGTTATAAGAGAAAAGGCAGGTATATATAACTATACACTAACTTCTTCACTGAAGTGAAAATAGGAATAAGGATGCAAGCAGCAAAAAAGTCCTCTGCTACCAAAACATTAATAAGAATACCTCAATTCTTAAAATGCACCTTGCTGAGTTACAAAAACAACTTCCTTCCAAAATCACAATTTGATCTGGTATCTGCTCTAACAGTAATATAAACAAAAATCTTTCACAAAAACCCGAAGTGAAACTCCCATTTTCTTCAGTGGCTGGATTTTCTCCCTGGGGGCAGAAAACATCACCAATAACAAAATTGTCTTCATGAAGATAATAATTGAAGGCTCACTACACAAACATGAATCCTATTTTAGGAGAAGGGATATGATCTATAGCACTTCTGGGCTTGTATTTGTGTTTGGTCTCACTTTCTTAAAAATGTGCTACTTTGGCTGCCAGGCCAAATTCTGATCACATGGAAGCCCTAAGTTGGATTTCACCTGTCTTTGAGAACTGATGCTTGACCCCACAACAGAAACAAGGGGATGCTGTTAACGTAGCTTTTATTAACTTTCTTTTCATTATTAGAGCAATCAGTCAAATCAAAAAACAACAGACTAGAAGCAAATCCATTTATTTCCAGGATCTGGCATTTTAATCAGAGAGGGCTGACTGATAAAGGAGGCTGAAATTTTCACTCCTGCAGAGAACGTTTGGAATACCACACCACCACAAGGGGTATTACAGCAACAGGAGAAAAGGAAGATCTCTCCTGCCTACAGAAGCCAGGCCAAGGAAGTCACACAAGTTTTGTACGTAAATTTAAGCTGGATAATTATTTGAACCTACTCAAATAATCATTATGTCCCTCCAACTCTTATTTTAATCAATTACCTACTGGCTAAAGAATAAAATACATGTCTCAGGGAGGGGGGAGGAAAAACAAAATAATTCTACTTCCCAGGTAAGTTTGTGTTTTGTTTAATTAATTCAGCCATGTGAAAGAAATAGAGAGTTAGCAAAAAGCATAGTAAAGAATGTGGTTCCCGTGACCTCTGCATAGCAGCATTAATTCTCAGCCTGCCTGAGAGCCCTCCTGGCTGCTGCCAAGTGCTACCAGGACACTCCTGTGATGGAGTGCTTTGATGAGCTTGAGAAGAAATGTTGGTTTAGTCTAATTCAAAGAGCATATGCTACGCAACCAAAATGCCACCATATCACTGCATTGTTACATTTCACTACTCCCATGATCACTAAAAATCTCTGCATGTGAAAGAACACTGAGAAATGCTGACCTTTAGGCATGATAAATTAGCATCAGAACAATTTGAGACTTTCCTGCTTTTATTTTTTTTTTCTTTTCTTTTTCAAAACACTTTTTGAAGTCTCAGAGATAATCCTTGGTAACTTTAAAGTCTGTTACCAATTGCACAATGAAAACAATGCATTTCTGATTATCTAAGGAAATGGCTATAAAGCTATGGCAGAGCTGTCTAGAAAGTCCAACAATACTACTGAAGTCAGGTGGAGGGAAAAAAAAGAAACAATTCAAAGTACTGAAATCTGGAGGACTTGTTCAACTTCAGTTTACCAAAGATCTTACACGTCTATGATTCTACTTGAAGAAAAAACAATACAACCGTAAATTTTATTGTCATATGCTTTCTCTCTTTTATGGCTAGATTCAGTGCAGAGGCATCAAGTGATTTTGGCAGGAGATGCATTAGGTGGGCACAACATTTTTCAATGAGGTGGGAAAATCAGTACATAATTTTTAACATTTAATGACCTTTCAGGAAAACATAGTGGAGAAATCAAGCAAGTATTTTAAGTGACTAAATAATAAATCTTCATCTATTTAAGAAGAAATTGTATAAACTTAAGTCTTAAATATTTAACTGTGTATGATTTGCCTAAACAGGACTGCTTAAGAATATCCCTCTCTAACTTTCTTTGCATTATTCTCTAATATTTGTTATCATCACATATGAAGATAGACAAACACTTGCAGTGCTGTTAGAAGGCTTCTAAAAAGTACCCCCCCAGTACAGCTGGGGGTCATGGATCCCACAGCTCTTTTTAACTGGCTGAAATTGCACACCTTTGGCTCATTGCAGTAAACCCAAAACAAGTAACTTACATGGACTTTGCTTTGTAAAAAAAAAATAATAAAAAAATGCACACATGTAGTCACAGTAACTCAGCTTGGAGGCTCTTTACCCAGCTCTTCTTTCAGCTGAGTGCAGTGTTTTAGATCACTTCAGTGTGGCTCTAAGTGCTAGTCCAGTTTGGGCTTTCCTGAAAACATAGTGTAAAGGACTGTGATACCTCAAAGTTCATGTGCACAATCATAGAATGGTTTAGGTTGGAAGGGACCTTAAAGAGCATCTCGTTTCAACTCCTCTGTCATAGGCAGGGACACCTTTCACTAGACCAGGTTGCTCAAAGCCCCATCCAGCCTGGCCTTGAACACTTCCAGGGATGGGGCATCAACAACTTGATAGTGCAATCCCGTTTCAGTCCCTCACCACCCTCAAAGCAAAGAATTTCCACCTAACATCTAATCTAAACCTACCCTTTTTTTAGTTTTAATCCATTCCCCCTTGTCCTGTCTCTCCATGCCCTTGTAACAAGTCCCTCTCCAGCTCTCTTGTAGCTCCATTAGGTACTGGAAAGATGCTGAAAGGTCTCCTTGGAGCCTTGTCTTCTCCAAGCTGAACAACCCCAAGTCTCTCAGCCTGTCTCCACATCAGAAATGCTCCAGCCCTCTGATCATCTTCATTAAGTCCTCTGGACTCCAATAGGTCCACGTCCTTCTTATGTGGGGTTCCAGAGCTGCACGCAGTATTGCAGGTGGGGTCTCACGAGAGTAGAATAGAGAGGGAAAACCATCTGCCTTGCTCTGCTGGCCACACTGCTTGCGATGCAGCTCAGGATACAGTCAGCTTTGTGAGCTGCATTCTATCAAATGAACCCACCTAGATGATCTAGGAAAGCCAGTGGACATAACCTTTTTGGACTTCAGCAAAGCTTTTGATACAGTTTCTCACAGAATCCTTCTGGACAAAATGTCCAGCACACAGCTGGATAACCGTGTTATACAATGGGTGAGAACTGGCTCACAGGTCGGGCACAAGGGATTATAGGTGACATCAGGCTGGTGTCTGGTCACTAGTGGGGTTCTGCAGGGCTCCATCCTTGGCCCTGTGCTCTTCAACAGCTTCATTAATGAACACCGACATCTTCTCTGTGGTGACCAGTGACAGGACCCAAGGAAATAGCCTGAAGTTGTGTCAGGTTGGATATCAGGAAAATGTTTCTCCCAGAGAGTGTCTGAGCACTAGAACAGGCTCCCCAGGGAAGTGGTCACAGCACCAAGCCCAACAGAGTTCAAGAGGCATTTGAACAAAACTTTCAGGCACAGGGTGGGATTCTTGGGATGTCCTGTGCAGGGCCAGGAGTTGGACTTGGTGATGCTTGTGGATCCTTTCCAATTCAGAATATTCTGTGATTCTGTAAATGTTCTAAAAGTGCATATTTTTGCCTCTAATAACAGAATGTGAGTTCCTGAACAGAACTCCACCTCCCCTGAGTGGCTGGTGTCAGCCACCCATAGCAGCAGATCAGTACACTGCAAGACAGTGACACACAGTTCCAATTGATTTGTTTGTGCACAGAGAATCTCAGGCATAAGCACTTCCCTAGAAAAAAACAATTACAATTGCTGACTCTTCAAGATAAGAATTTGTAGCTTGATCTTCTGTCTTGCATTTCTACAGTGTTTTAATCTCATTTATCGAGCCACACCATATAGCAACCAAACTGATTTAAAAAATGAGGGTTTCTTAAACAATTATTAGAAAATAACTAGGTTTTTCACCATCTTCTCTTTTTATGGTTGACTTCCAGTGCTGTCTGACAGGAGCAGTCTCATCACAGCTCTAAGAGGAATGGGACTCCTACACAGAAGTCTTATAGATTTTATTTTTTTCTGATACCAATCCCATCCAGTGAATACCTGCTAGTAAGTACAGTACAGAAATCACAGGCCGTAGCTCTTCTTCTTAAACACTGACTGCTCCATCAATCCAGAATTCATGAGGCAGCTGAAAATCCAGGACCTCCTGGTGTGACAGTTCAGTGTACCACAGTAATGGCAGCAAGCCAGTAAATGTAGATGCTTGATTTTTCAGGATTTTTAGCTGCTGTGATTTACAAAGGATGTATTTCTTCTGTTTTATCCACACATCATAATTATTCTTAATTATTCCCAATGTGTTGCCTATCATACTCCAGCCTTCCTGCTATTTACTTCAATTCTTTCTCAGAAGGCCCATAGGATGAGAGTGAATCATCCAGAATAATTAAGTAAATCAGTGGTGAAAGCCCCCTTCAGAGGAAACATGTATTTTCTAAAAGTTGCTGCTTTTAGCTGAATTTAATTTACAGTCATCTTAAGAATAATGATACTATTAAGGAAGTGATTTCTGCAAAAGTAAAAACATTTGGAGCTTCAGACTAGAATAATAATGAAGATGAAAAATCCATTGCAATCTTGTTAACCCTCAAATATTCAAAATTAATGGAGTATTGCTGTTATGTCCTGATATTCAGCAGTATTTATGTGAGATTCATAAAGTACAAGAGACTTTGTGCAAGGATTTCTGAGGTTGTGTATGCCCTGTGTGATTTTCAGCAGCTAAGAAAAGCTTCCATTTTTAAAAGTGACCGCTAAGTTTTGGCATCTGAGTTCTTTGGTTTCCATCTTAAAAAAAATCAAAGTCTAACTCTTGGAATTGCAATTTCATTTATCACACTGAAATACAAATTCTGGACATTCAAAACCAAAGTTCCTCAGTTAGAGGCAACATTTGTAAATAATGACCTTGTCACCTGTCTAGGATTCAGTATCTGTGTATGAATAATGCACCAGCAGCTCTGCACAACACAGATATTGTTCTGATTAATTTGTATTAGTAACTGGAACTTTTAGCTTTTCACCAGGAGAGTAACCCAGAGCTTACTAGCTTTTAAAATCTCTACTACCTCACCTTCTGGAAAGTAAAACCACTGCACTTTCCACAAAATAGAATTCAGCAAGAAAACCATTAGCTGGCTTTCATGTGCTACAGATCAAAACTGTAGCTTTGTTTCCTGGGCTCCAGGAAACAAAGTTCTTACCGCCTTCCAGTTATAATAGGCAGAAAATCTTCTGATTTGGCTTCAATGACTTTAAACATTACTTTCTGCAAATCTGAAATGCCCACAGCCATGTCTTCCAGCATCCCTGCTTCTTCACCTACATGAAAAGATTAAAGAGGTTATTAACAGAGTTGGCAGATCAGTCACTGTACAGGTTGTAGTAAAGCAACACAAGGATTATACTTTCCAGTCTGTGCATCTAAAAATCACAGTCCTAAATCCACATTAAAGTAGCCTACATAAAATCCGACTGATTTCTAGAACTGCTGACAATTCTGTGGCCCAAATGATAACTATGAGTATCAAGGAACTCTGAAAATCAGCCTGCTCTACATAGGCATAGAATAACCTCAGAAAAGCCATTTTTGTCTAGTCTGAAAGTGTTTAAAAGCCTTTCCTGCTGATGGACGACAAAGGTTTTGAGAATAACAACAACGAGCATCACGCAAAAGGGAGAAGACAGCAATCTTCAAGTGAGCAACTGCATTAAAGAGCTACACAAATGCAAAATTTCTCTACTTTGGTCAAAATCTCTGATTTGGGGAAAGATTCCAATAGATCTAGTTCAACACAATTTCTCCCTCCAAATGTCCTTTTTAGTACCTGTCAAGTAATGGCATCTGTAACAAACTAGGAATTAAACAGTTTTCAGGCTATCTTCACATTATCAGCACTGGTGATCAGGGTGGAGGCTGACAGAGGCAATAACTGTTTAAATCTTCTGTTTGGATTAGCTTTATTACAAACCTGGTATTTTGCATCAGGTCTGCATGGAACAATTAGCAGCTCGTGCTCTCAGAGGAACTCAGAATAAAATAGTTGAATAATTTTTGCTGCACAATTGACAACACGGTAGCTTCAGCTTCAGACTTCAGCTGTGCTATTATGTGCAAGTCTAATGTCTCATAAGGGTATTATTTGTTGATTCAACAAGCCAAATTACTGGAAACAGAGCAAAGATTAAAAGAAGGACTTCCTGAGTAAACTTCTGGGCTGGGTACATAAGGAATTTTGCACAAGAACAACACTTACTATATGTACTAAGGAGTCCTTCATATTGCACGAGCAATCCAACAGTATGAAGCTGCTGTAAAAATCCTTGATCGTGTAAACCTGTGTGCAATTTGATTATGAATCCACAGACCAATCCAGCGAGCTATAAAGATAATTAAAACACATGCAATTAAGAGGTGTACTGTTACAAGACAAATAGTTAAAATGAGGCTTATCATTATACACAACAGAGGTAACATCTAGATATTTGAGAAAACAGCATAGATATTTCTGTTTAGTGACTATATATATGATTTCATAATAATATATTATTGATGCTTCTTTTTGGTGTATAAAGTAGTGAAATATTCCTTTAATTTATATTAGATAAGCTCAATTTGTTTTGTGGCATTTTGTGCTATTTACACTGACATAAATCACACCACAACTGCACTTGCCACAAAAGGCTGTGAATAATGATGGATTTGAAAGTGGTTCAACATCTAATGCAACTGAATCTCCTTGGCAGTTGCAACATATAACTTAAGGGAGAAATTAAATGAAATATTTAAATAAAAATCTATCTGAAAAAACATGATCTACAGGAGAAGATGTAAAGAGCTTCAGTTATGCACCAAGGGAAGACAGTTCTGAGGAGAGACATGCTAATAGTCTTCAAACACTTGAAACAGTGCTACAAACTGAAAACAAATAATCTGCTCTCTATTTCCAAGGTGACTAGGAGAAAAAAATCCCTAGCTTGGATGCTGCCTAGCCAGTGCCTAGCGAGGCCACATCTGGAGTGTTATGTTCAGTTCTGGGCTCATTAGGATAAGAAAGACAAGGAGCTACTGGAGAAGGTCCAGAGGAGGGATACAAAGATGATGAGAGGCCTAGAGCATCTGTCTTACGAGAAGAGACTGCAGGAGCTGGGCCTGGTTAGTCTGGAGAAGACTGAGAGGGGATCTCTTTAATGCATATAAATATCTCAAAACTGGTGCCAAGAGGATGGTGCCAGATTCTTTTCTGTGGTCCCCAGTGACAGGATGAGGAGCAAAGGCTATAAATTAAAAACACAAGAAGTTTCACCTTAACATGAGGAAGAACTTCTTTACACTGAGGGTGGCAGAGTCCTGGCACAGGCTGCCCAGGGAGGTTGTGGAGTCTCCTTCTGTGGAGACATTCCAACCCCACCTGGATGTGTCCCTCTGTCACCTGCTCCAAGTGATCCTGCATTGGCAGGGGGGTTGGATTGGATGGTCTCCAGAGGTCCCTTCCAATTCTACCTATGTGATTCTGTGATTTTGAATACCAGCAAGACATATTCAAGGCTAGACTTGAGAACTATATAATCTAGGAAGTCTAAAAATAGATTTCTGAATCTTTCTTCGTGCAAAAGTGAGATTATGCAACTCTTCCAGTCCATTGCAGACCGGCTTCTCTGACTCAGTGATACAAGTTCTATGGATTTCTATTTACTATTTATTTTCCTATCACATAATAAAATATTTAGGTGAGTATCACAGAAAACAAATGAAAAAATTGTGTCCAATTGGAAAAAGAAAAAAACCAACCAACAATAAAGAAACCCACAAACACTGGCATGAACAGTATGCTTATAATTACAGCAACAGAAGGAAGTAAGTGACACAAGACAACCTACTGCTTGGCTAAAGACGATGTCTCTTCTTAGGGTCAGCATCAAACACTGGGGCAAGCCACAGGCAAGTTCCTGGAGCAGGACAAACGCCATGGATTGCTTGGCCCTGGTCACCACCTCTCCCATGCAGTCCTTCAGTGTAATCACCAGCGGGTACAGCTGTTCATACCAGTCACCTAGAACAAGACAGGTCATCTGTTCCAAAGTGGAAAATTTGCAGTGAAAAATCCTTTTCCATGAGGAAGGATGGCTGCAGCGGCTGTGGAGGTCACTCTACCCTTTAAAACGACCCTGCAGCTCTCCCCAGACCATTGTGGAACCAGAAATGCCACTGGAGAACATGCTCATTAAGTAGGACTCCATCTTACCACTGGGACTGGGGTTAAATCTCTAGCCTGAATCCAAGTGCACCATGAAACAACGGCCTTTTTAAACAGTCCTAACATTTCTGTAAAACTTGTATTTAAGCATCACAAACAGAGCATACAGTGAAACACATAAAACCTCATGTAGCACAAGATAAATACAGTGGAGATGAAGATCTCCTGTTCTTTCCAGGACTTACAACTGGCTACATAAGAAATGAAGTAGCATCAGAAACCCAAAACCAGGGAGAATAACCCTATCTTTAACAAAAAGTGGGTGCTGGAGGGCAAAACACAGTAACAAATAGGTAACTGGAAGAGTATTACCTGCTTAATGTACAGGCTGGAAATATAATGATCTTCAGATCATATTTCTATTTTTCTTTTTAGCTTCTTTCTATATTATTCTCTTTAAATATTTAGAGATATTGAACTCGTTATTTTTTTAGCTACTTCTATCAGAGAGATTTAGAACTATTTTGAAACGTATTTTTCTCTGTTAAAATACATGCTAGGAATACCACAAAAAACAAACTAGTAAAAGGCTTGAAAAATGGGAGTCCTTACTACATTACAAATGAAACAGTGATAACTAGGAATGAAGGAAAATCCGAATAGTTTACACAAACTTGTCCAATTATCCCAATTGTTCCTAAATCTTACAGGATTTAATAAAATCAGACCTGTATTGTAGTTGCTTATGGCTTTGCCTACCCCCTAAGCTGAGCAAATAATAAAAACAAACAAATAAATCCCCCTCCTTCAGAATCTTCTACATCTCAGTTTCATTCTATAGTTTAAAATGAGAGAAATCAACACTCTAGAAAAATCTATATAAAAGTTGGGAATGCAACTGATTTAATGCAGTCCATCATTGGTTCATATTTTCTGTAGATTAGTGTAATTAAGAATCAATGATAATTAAAATCTGTTGTAATTAGGTGCAAGACAGCAGCATGTTGTTTCAGGTAATATTCTGAGTCAAGCCAGAGAAAACTTGTTAGTACTGAGGAAGTTCTTTAGGCAGGAAGACACAGCTGCCTGTTGCCAGTCAATTTGGCTGAGCTCCAAAAAATCACATAAATTAATAAAACTGTAGCCAAGAAGACTGGAGAGAACTTTCAAAGCTGGGAGGAACTACAAAAAGTGAGAAGCAGGAAAGGGGAACAAGGATAGAGCAGGCACAGAAAACAACCCGAGTTCCTTTGTTGTCTTTGTGGTCAGACAATGTGTTTTAACACAGTCATATATATTTAAACACGAGTAATACAGATGGAGGAAGTGTTCCCTGGAAAACAGCAGTTCTGAAGTGAGTGCCACCCTGACAGAACAGATCATAAGCCACCCCCAGGTACAAGTTCCAGCAAAAAGAGGTGATTTTATACATGCCATTGACTAACAGAGTGATGACACACTCTGTGCCAAGGTCTGGTGTACACGTTTTAAAGAGACTGCTGGAAAAATTGAGAGCTTGCAGAGCAGAGCTACCAAGATTTAGAGTTTAATCTCCTTAAGCTGATGAAAAAGGCTGAGCAGCAACTTGATCTCCCCTCTTCATGAGGAGAAAATAACAAGGACTAACAGGGGTGTTTATTCTAGGGAATAAAAGCAAAAGAACAACCAGAGGCTGCTGCAAAACACTGATGAATTTAGAAATAAGGTAGACAAAAAGGTGTAACATACTGGAAGTCAGAGTAGACAGACCAGGCAATCTAAACTCTCCTTTCAAGTCAAATTACAGTCATTTATTCATTTAATCAATAAACATATGCCAACAAAAGCAACTGCAGCAAAATAAGCTCAAAAGATGTAATGCACACTGAACCAATGAGCAGGTCTATACGTGGTAAGAATACAATTTGTTGGCGGCTTCTTACTTGAGCAAATAATGAAAAAGATTATACTTGGCCATTTTAAAGTCGACTTGAAGGTACAGCAAACAGACATCTGCTCCTCTTCCATGGGACAGCAGAGCTGGATACGGACATAGCCAAGGATGTGGCAAATACTCTGACAGCCAGGGAAAGAGAGAAAGCAGAATTTCTAGAACTAGCCACACTTCTTGAACCTGCTATTACAATTTCAGGTTATGTGGATAGGACTAATGAGCATTTCTGACAGCCTTTTTCATAAAAGAGCATGTAGGGACAGGACAAGTTGGAATGAAACAGACTGAAACCGAAAGAGAGCAGGTTTAGACTGCATATTAGGACAAAATCCTTCATTGTGAGGGTGATGAGGCACTGGCACAGGTTGCCCAGAGCAACCATGGATGCCCCATCCCTGGAAGTGTTCAAGGCCAGGTTGAATGGGGCTTTGAGCAACCTGCTCTAGTGGAAGGTGTCCCTGACCATGGCAAGGGGTTGGAATGAGATGATCTTTAAGGGCCATTCCAACCCAAACCATTCTATAATTTTATGAATAGAGGGGGTCACATACTGGCCACAAGTCACATAATACTTAGGTCTGTTGTTATTGAGTTACCACTTAACCAGTCTATCTGCACTGTGGATTTCTGTTTCTTCAGGAACATAACTTTGTATTTGTCCTTACTGAACTGCATCCTAATATTTCAGTGCTCCATTTCATCTGGATCCATTCTAATCCTGCTCCCATAGTGCTTAAAACCTCTCCCAGCTTTAAGCATCTGCAAATTTTATAAGCATCATCCATATTTCATATGGCAAGTCAATAATAAAAAAATTGAATAATACTGGACCGAGAACAAATGTAAGGGGATTCTCCTCCATGCAGCCTTCAGGTTGGTAGTAAACAACTGATAACCACCTTCTACTATGATTTTCCAAATTATTTTCCACATACCTTGTGGTAGCTTCAAGATAATTTTCTCATAACATTATTTGGGGGGGAGACTACATGTCTGGAATACTAAGTTGCTAACATAATACTTTTGATCAGTAATAGTTGCATTAAAAAGGAATTCAAAGATTTGAAATTCTCAAGGCCTTTTTTTCATCAAAGAACCTTCGCACTAAATTTATTAAAAATAAATCCTACTGAGTACTTAATGTCCCAAAGAATACAGAGCCTTACTTACATGTGTATTTGGTTTTTCGGAAAACAATAAAAATTGTAAGTTTGTAGAAAACCTCACCCTAGCAACTGAGAAAGGATAAATTATTATAGAATATAAATAGAGTTGCATATGTCAGTAGGAAAGAAGACAACTTTTGTGTGATGAAGTTTTCCAAACAATCTTCTACTCCTTGCTCACATTGAAACTTCATCTCAGTTAATAAAGATGTCCAGTCCCCAGAAGGTGGAGCTAGTTGGCAAATCTGAGAGGGATTGCATTGTTTCTTGAAGAAAAAGAAAGGTCATGAATGGACAAGTATATTCTCATGCTTATCTTTTTATTTTAAATCAAAATAAGAGGTGTATGAGAGACTGAGATCTTAGAAAAGCCAGCTCTAGGAAAGAAAAAAAAAAAAAAAAAGGTGGTCAATCTGCTCAGTTAAACTTGCACTGTGTCACTTGTGCAGGATGTCCTGCTGCAAACACTCCAGCAGGAATATAAATGAGGGTCATTCATTAACAATGCACAAAGGTCCAAAAATCCATCAGTAACACCTACTTATCTGTAAGTACTGCAGCTTGTAAGTTGTTCCTTGAAACTGAGCAACACTGTGAAACTGAAGTTTGTGAAACAAAAAAAAAAAAAAAATTGTATTTCGACGTTTGCAAGTAAATTCAGTAGATTTTGGAAAAAAAAGACTGTCTTTTATGCAAGGCATAAATATGTAATACCAATACAATTAATAAATAGATATTATTTGTAAAGGGAGCTTTAAAATCCTGGTCTAAATTCAGATTTATAGTATCTGGACCTAACCTGCCACTACATTGTTGATACGTGAGGATGCTGCTTGCTTTTGAACTAGTGCTGACATGTCCAGAGGAGTTCTCTCAGAGTGACTTTGCAGAATCACTTTGTATACATTTCAGAATGTAATACCGTTCAGAATACCTTTGTAGAATCACTTCAGGAAAGGAACAGTACAAATTATTGCTTTTGTGTTCAACACATTCATGGACTCACACACATTGACTCTTCAGATCTCAACTTTCATTTAAATTAAAATTGCAAGATTTGTATCCATAACACAGTGGAAAATCCTTTGAAAAAGGCTGAAGAATTAACTGAATGAGTACACATCTGAAAAAGGACATTAGGAGCAAGAACAGAAACAACAAGAAGACTCCAGGATGACTGTCAGGTCACTAAAATGACATGGGCAGCCTGTCAGTTTGGAATACTTAACGTCTAAAAGAACTGTCAGAGTCTACTGAGGAAGCAAGGAAAGTCAATACAAAAATTGTGCTAGTCAGCCACTGGAAACTCAAACAAGGCATAAAATCTAAACATTAAAATAAAGAATGGAAAGATGATAAAAGATAATACCACCACTATGCAGTTAGAATGAGACTAAAACAAAAGTGTATGTTTAGCAAAGCACTGCGTAAATATTTCAAGTCCATTGCTAAGAGAGTGGTGGCAGTTCAGCCTGTGACAGGATTTGCCCTTTGGTTGCTGGAAAATGCCCTTCAGTCCCACGTTCCCAAAATCAACAGGCCTGCACAGGCAAGTGACCTGCTTAGCACCCAGCTAGTCAGTTCTGCATGCTCATATCCAAGTTGCAATATGTCAAACCACATGTTAAATTTGATAAAGTTTGGCAGAAAAGCAAGCTCCTGCTCTTTTCAAAGTCAGGCCCACTGAAGTGCTTATTAAAGTATGCTGGTAACCAAAAAGGAAAAGCACTGATGCTTCAGCATAGCACTCAGACTCTATCCTTTCGCCCTAGCAACAGAGAAAAAAGCCAATTCTGTCACTGCTGTTTGTGCCACCTAAAATCCATGAATGGCTTTAAATCACTTCAAAGCTTAAATGGTGTGAAGTTAAAAACTGAACCTGAAATTAAAAACAGAAGAACGCATAATGTTGTACTCTTAAAGCAAAGGAGGGCACTACAGACATATGGTAATAAATGTAACAGCAGCTACCCATGAAGTAATTTTCATTTGATTTAATCACTTACTACCTGATCATACAAATAATCCGTGATGGAATTGAAATAACAGAGGTAAAACAACATAAATGGATTGTATTGATATCACAAATCAAACATTAGATGAACTTGTTTTAAGAAATAAGACAGTGAAATCAAACCAACCAACCCAGAGCAGCAGTAAATCCCTGAAAAACAGCATGAAATAATTAACCCAGAGTTTGATTTTACTCACATAGGACAGGAACAGTCTTTTAACTTGTATTTTTTTAGAGGCAGGTTTAAAAAGACTTACTTAGATGAGTTCACACATTCAACTTTGTACCATAAAAGGTCAGTGCCTTATTTCTTCATCTTGCCACTCAGCTCTTGGAGTTCAGTTTAACTCCAGCATGAGAGCTAAGCTCTTTGAAAAAGGATGAGGCTGTGTGCTCATAATGCTGCAGCAGTTCTCACAGGAACAACAAAAACCTGAATAAGTCTTCTTGGTATTCCTGCACTTTAAAAAGTAGTGGTTTATTTTGTACAGCTTGGGTGTCCAGAAGAATGATTTGGAATTCTTAGGATTTATTATTCCATTGCAATCATCCAAGATTTTCTACACTGTCACATGGATTAATAGCGAAACCTGAAACCATCTAATCATACATACACAAGTATCTCAGCAAGTCTAGTCACAGTGAAAACAGAAAAACAAGACAAAGGCAATAAAAGACAAAGCTAAGGAAATCCAATAGACTTTAAACATAGGAATAGAGGATAAATCTTGCTCCATGCTGTATGACTAAATATTCTGGTATCTTGTTATCGCTTGTTGATTCAGTTAAATAGTCTTTCTTTCCCTTACACATTTTTCAGCTTCTGTTTATAGCCAAAGTACTTAGAGAAAATACTGCTGAAGGGCTTGTCTTGTATTGCTGGGCTACATTCAGCCCAGTTAAGGATCCTATCAAAAAGAAAAGGATGACACACAAGTGAGAGTGAAAAGCGAAAAAAAAAGGCGTAAGTAAAATTGATGCAAAGACAAGCTTAAGAGAAAAGGAAAGAAAAATGTGAGGAAGAGGAAGGGAAGAGAAAACTTTTCAGAAATGACTGCTCCAAATAAATTATGTCTGCTATTCAAGGAGACACAGACCACAGGAAAATTTTTCATCTTCCTGGCTAAATGATAGTTTATAACAAAAGCTTTTCTGAAGATGCAATTAAAACCAGAACATGGCTTTATTACCCACTTCTACTAGCATTGCATTGGAAGGGATGCACTGAAAGGATGCAGTGCCCGTCCCCAGGGCACTGGAAGTCAGAAAGTTTGAATCTAGGCTTGTATAGTCCCCAAGGGGTATCAGATAATACAAGAAAAATTAACCCACATATGTGTCTGTTGCAATGTGAGTATGAACAGAGGTTTCCTCTAATTCCAGCTAGGAAATGTGGCAACAATCCCCAGGTGCTCTTTGCTACCTACACTGATGTGGCCAATTCACAGAGCTTATGATTCCATAATTCACTTAAAGGAAAAATCCAGGTACAATCACACTGGCAACTCAAATTGTTTGAGATAATGTGGTGGATCCTGCACGTATCAAATTAGGGAATTCTCACCAAGAGCCAGCGGAGGAATAGCTGGGTGGGAGCTCTGATGGGATGGTACAAGGAGCAGATGGAAACAACAGCCGCTTCCAGCAGCCAAACACGGAGATCTGTCAGGGGCTGTGTAAGCACAAGAGCAAACTGCTGTGTTTCACTGGCACCTCTAATGCTGCAGGACAGGCTTTCACATTCCAACTCTCATGGAAAATGAAAAGGCAAAAAATAACAAGAATTTAATGTTGTCACATATTTCTCCAAGGCAAACCAGACTAGAGTTAAAAGAACAACAACAAAAAAACCCCCTCTCCTTAAAACTCCTTCTACTCTTCCTGATTTATCCTGCAGAGGATTCATAATCCTGCAACTGATGAAACCATAGCATGTTACCTTGGTAACTGTAACTCAAATTCAGTCTTTAGAATACACTCAAAGGTCAGACTGCATGAAAAGTTAAGGCTAAGGAAGGCATAATGCACATTGAAAGACAGGAAAAAAAGTGCTCCAATATTTCCAATTACAAAGATCCCAAACAGTAAATATAAAGATGTTTGGAAAAAAAAAGAATAAGATGACACAATGTCAACACTGAGACTGCAAATATAAACCTACTTTAGGAAACTTTGAATATATGTTATAACAACATCTATACTTATATGAAGACGCTATTGCATCAAATTATTGTCATAACATTTTCCATCATCTAAAATAAATGTGTGCATTCTTTGAAATGTTCTTCAGTGATATATGCTACAAAAAACCAGTCAGGTTCACTAAATAAGCAAAAATTTCATCCCATACTTTAAGGCATATTTGCCAATATTTTGTTCAAAACTGTGTTCTTTTTTCTTATAAAAGCAGCCCAATTTTTCTGAGGATCAACTCCAGCACTAAAGCAACTTCAGACTCCAAGATCAATCTGTGCCCATACATTTGCAGCATTAATGAAATACATTATGCTCAAACATATAATACATAATAGCAAGATTGGCAAGCTTTTCGTTTGTGAATTGTAAGTAGCACAAAAGTCTGCAATTTTAGAAATGTATCTATGGGTGTACAAACTGTGATTTTATATCTAGGAAAATGCTATGAACTCACAACCAGGCTTCAAGCGTAAAATGAAGCAGAATTAAGGCCAAATTTATAACCATAAACTTGGAATTGCAACCTCCGTGCAGGTGCTTCATGGTGCATCCTTAGGGTTTCATCTTAAATTTCAGAGAGGGAGATGCAAAGAAAAATAAATATCTAAACCCACATCCTCATAGAGAAGTCAAGCATGAAAAATTCTGTCCCCCCAAAAAATGTTTTTGAAAATCATTAGGCGATCAATTTTGGCACACACCTTCATGTGTGCCATGAACTTCAAAGATGGAGCTCTTCAGAAAGCTCCATCTTTAAAGTTAGTCCCATAAAAGAAAGCAATTTTAAAATGTCTCCATTTGTATATGACCTTGAAAGTCCTACAAGCTGTCCAAGGCATTTCACAAATGATGCCTTCCTCAAAAAGAACATGAAAACACAGCAGTCTGCCCCACAAATCTCTGCAGTTCTCATGTGTTGGAGTATTACAGAACTTTCAGGACAGCTCAACAAAAGCACTGACTCTGCTCTCACTGAAAGGCATCTGTACTGATTCAAGAGAAACAGGGAAGGCCTTGAAATGAAGGAAAAAGAGAATAATTTATTCTAGCACCATAGCAGCTTAATATTTTTTGTGTCCTTGGCCCACCAGCTTCGGAAGACAACTTCTCAGCTGGATGGAACTCATCTATAATTTTCTAACCATTACAATTATCATTATTGCTTAACATGAGCTACCTTTCACTCTGCTTGATGGCTGCTTATTATAGTACTTGAAATAATGTAACTTTCAATTTTTTCTTTTTTGGCTTGTGACCTAAAAGCTCTAACCAATATTCCATTTGCCTGTGTAGGGTATGAGCCTGAATGAAAGCTATGAGCACACTACAGAATTAAAAACTCAAATGGACTGGTTAAATCCATATCATGGCTTATACAGAATAACAGAGACATGTTCAGGGGGTTGAAAAGAGTGAAGGAAAATATGCAAAAGTTCATGTGGCTAGGCATGTCAGAAAGCATTCCAAAATAATCATCCTAAATCATACCTTTTCTTTCAGATAGAGGAGGGAGGTCTGGAAATCTGAACTTTTGTTCCATAACAATGAAATACAGATAGAACCCACAACACGTATGTCTATGCATACACACACAAATGCACTGCAGTCACTTGGGGGAAAGGAAAGCTTGGGTGAAAGTGTACTGCTACCACTTTACCTACAAAACATTTCTACAAGACCTACTGGACTTCTAACAATAGCAGGAAAGCTTGTTACCACCACAGGGAAGAGAAAGGAGTTAGGAACAAGAACAATATTCAGTCTTGCTCTTTTAATCACAATGAATATGCTTGGGTTCACCATCTAAGGATTCTTCCAAGTTCAAAACTACACCTACCTGGCTGTTAAATATTTGTACCTTCTCTAAGAAAGGCAAGAAAAATGTAGAAAGTTGTGTTGATACTTTTCACCTGCAAACCTTCACTAGAGAACAGAGATGGCATCATCTAACTCTCTAACATTACATGCCTGGTGGACAGAAACTTAGAGAACCAAGCAGATAAGAACTAAGCTGCTCTCTGGACTATTCATACAAAATCAAGTCCAACATATCTGGCACTGAAAACAAGGATTCATGGCACAAATCTCTCATCCTGGCAAAAATGCAGATGTTACAGCTGCATCAAAAATCAGCACTACAACCAGAATCTCACAGAACTCATCAGTACTACACAAACAATACACAGCAAAAAAAGTCATTTTAATTCTTGTTATGTAAGAAAGAAATTACAAGTGAGTACTAATAACTTTAAAACTCTTGATATAAAATGATGTCATTAAATTCTGTGGAGAATATGCAAAGGAAGATACAGGATAAAATGCACAACTAAAAAAAAAAAAAAAAAGTCCAAACTATACAAAGCTCCATAAAATAAAGTAGTTGCATTGGTTTGTTGTTTTGTATGGGGAGTTGTTTTATTTAACTGAAGAGAGGCACAAAGGTTGGCTCTGATTTCCTCATATTAGGACTACCACCACTATCACTAAGGATCTGTTTAATTTGTTGCAACACACTTTCAGACCAGGAAGTCTCATCAGACTTATAAAGCAGATTTAATCTATGCATCAAGAAGTCAAACATGAGTAAGCCATAGGAGAAGATCAGAAGATTTAGTGACAAGGACCCGCCGTGGACAAAATTTTCTTTCCATCATCTCATGGAATTATTCTATTTGGCCTTTTGACACAGGATGACAGTTATATCCAGGCAAACATGAATTTTACCAAATCGGAAAATAAAAATCAGTATATCACCTCAGACAAGTGGAAGGGTTTGCAGGAGAATGACACTGATACAGAATGTTCACCTTTCTTTACAAGTTTTTTATGGAGTAAGACACAGTCTGATTACTTTTTTCCCTCAAAATACTACATGCAAATAAAATCTAAAGTAAATTAAATTACATCAGCCTTCAATAAGAAAACACTGTGGTTTCAAAAGGTTTACACTGTAGCAAAAACAACTGAGCATGGCAAGCAGTCTGAGCACACAATAAAGCTGTACTTTGGAAAATAACCTCCTTACAAGTGTGCAAAATCTTGCTATTAGCACCCTCATCAAAGATACTATGGAGTCTTCTCTAGATTGTTTTTCTGTAGCTGTTTAAATTTTTATTTACTCATGTCAATGATTTAAAAAAAATAAATTAGGGGCAGTTGCTTACCATCTGTATGCAACACCTTGCAGTCTGCTGCTGAAGTCTCATTTTCACCCTCTTTAATGATGCTGATGTTGTCTTTTTCAAGCAGTCTGTCCACCATGGCAATAAGGCAGTTCAAACTCTTTGCCACATTGGCCCACACCCTGTCCTGAAAAGAGCAGAATTATCACTGCGTGTTAGTGAAGAAGAAAAAAAAAAAAGAGAGACAATCGTATCTTATTAACACTTTAAAGTAGAGACAGATATACACAAATTATTACAAATATTAGGTGTCAGTATGTGACTGACATTTCTCTCACCCCTCAGCCTATTGCCAACCTGAGCCTTTTTCATGGAGTTTTTTCTTGCAGTGTAAATGAACGCAGACTCTTATGGTTTTTAGACACTGGAGAACACGTGCTTCAAACTCTACATGAAAATGTAGGGAAAGTTTCAGGTCTAAGAGCAAGGAACCGAGCAGTTTGTCTATTTAAGCGATACCTTCAGAGTGCAGACACACTCAAAGCCTTGCCAAACCAAATCTTGTGAGGGACTGCCAGTTTTGTCATAGTACTTAACAACATCTTTTTGATAATTTAACATATCCAGTATTTTATCACATCAGGTACTCTGCTGAAGCAAATGTAAAATTCAAGGACTAGAATGAGAAACTTGCTGTCATGACATGTTTATTAGGTAACACAATTTCCATTTCGTTCCTCACCTCTCACATAAACTGCAACCATCACACTTAAGTGAGTTTGTAATAAATAAGAGAATTACAGAAGTAATAGAGTGATAGAAGAAATTCTGTATGAGCAGAGAACAAAAGAAATAATGTGGAGTGTAAGAAAGAGCTGTTATGGAACAGGGAGGATTCTTCAGGTGCTGGATGCTGCAGAAATCAAAGCTCTTGCACCTACTTTTGTGGCACTGAATAAGAAGGAAAAAAAAACAAGCCATACAAGAAATAAGGCTGTACACAAGACATGCAATGAGACTAAAACCAAACCATAACAAACCCACAGACAACTCCCCCCATGTACATGTTTTAATGCTGAGTCATTCTGAAATAATGCAGAGCAACCAGAGTTTGCTTGGGGGTTAAAAATGGAAAGACAATATCACTACTTTGCTTTGTACTTCACAGTGCCAGCAGCATTATGTAAATATCAGGTCTTCGGGCACAAAAATGAAGCTGCGAAAGATAACAAGAGAGAAGGTTCAAGAAAGCTGAAAACTCAGAGAAATACCATAGTTCCATATAAATGGCAACACTTGGATTTTGTGTAAAGGCAAATCTAGAACTACTACTAAGGCAAACATTTAAATCTAATGTTCCTTTTCTACTACATGGCATGCTTAAGCCCTTATCTTGACGCTAAAGGGATCTGATCTTTCCCTGTTCCCTCCTCCTGAGGACACACCCTGTGACAAGTGGCGTCCTGACCTAAGAGACATCACGTGGGCCTGCAGACAGACGCCTGGACTTGCCCAACCTGTACAACAGAGCTCCTCTCCTCCAGCTCCCCAAATCTGATTCCTGGAGCATTCTTGTGGGCTGCCTTAAAGACAAGGGAGCATCCAGTTTATAGGTGAATGCAGAAACTATGGTTTCATTTTCTCCCTAGATAAACCCATGCTTTAACCATACTATGAAAAAGATACTGTTGATTTACAAGAGGCAAGAAGTTGGTCACATCCAAGTAGAACTGCATTTAATCCACAATTAGTTTTTTTAAGTGTTGTATGTACAATGCAATGTGGAAATATCTGCACCTGTACACATGAAACAAACCATTAGACACATAAGTATCTGATATTCATATGCTTAGATACAATTAAAAGTCAAAAGACAGAGCACAGAGGAATTCCTTCAAATTTTCATCCTATATGCACCTCAAGCAATCCTGAAAAACATTTAGAATATGTGTGAAACTACTGACTTTACCATCCACAAGTCTAATTCTGGGGAGAAGGTTTCTATGAAGAGCAGTGAAATACTGCAAATAGCAACAATTCTGGCCCCTACTATCAGCAAGTTTTACCAGAGAGTATCAGGGAGCTTCAGAGCTTCCAATCACTGAAGCTGCTGAGGAATATGCAACTCAAGTTGCTCAGCATGGCTGCAGCAATGTAATTTCCCTTTCCTGTCTCTGCTGGTGGAGTTTTAAACCCAACACAAAAAGCATTAAGCTCTTAATGAGCATCTGGAGTTATTGCACAAGTAACACAAATATGAGCCCTTGTTCACTTTGGAAAGAGCACTTTTCTCTTTTCAAACCAGCTATTAACCCAGCATTGAGATGATGTCTACGCGATATTCACACAAACATTCCCTGGGGGTTTAGAGGCAAAATTCATAAACATCTGTTGACAGAAAGCTCACTCTTATTATCATATATCTGGCTTTTTTACATACAAGCAAGTGAGAGGGAGCAAGGGCATGTCTCACAGCTCTTTCTCTCCACGTAGGAGGTTCCTGGGATTATAGGCAGATAGAAAAAGTAGAGGTATCTGTCATTCATTGAGATGTTACTCTGTCTGCACCGTAAGCAGTCACATTTTTCTAAGAAGGCTGTTGAAATTCTGCAGTTTGGCAGGAACAATTTTCAAGTAAAAATGCAGTTTCCAATTAGTGAAAATCAAGTGGCTTTCTATGATTCTTCATGAGAAGAAATTCATCCATTTCATATTGTCATCCTTTACTACTTCCAGAATATTTTCCTGTAGCCTAGTACACTTTCCACCAACCTTTCCTCTCCTTATGTAGTCTATTTTCAATTTTCCTAAGAACAATCTCACAAATGATAATTTTACAGCATGTGCCAGGTTAAAGGACAAAATACAGGCCATGCGGCCTCTTAAGTAAACATTCTTATTGACCCTCTGTGTGAAGTGAAGGACCAGGAGAAATATTTCTTGATACGCTGAAGTACTAGGACTCTAGTTTTCCAAGCAGGATATTTTTCCCCTAATCACAGGTTTCCCACTAGTTGCTGGAGCAATGTGGATGATAAGTTTGTGGTATGAAAGAACGAGAGAAACAAGATCTCCATCTCCCTCTCATTGCTGCTTCTTTAAGTACAAAAGTCAAGGCAATGACAGGGAAGGTGGAAATCTGTAATAGGGCTTGACCCCATTGAGACAAGGCAGGGACACATTTATGTCTTCTACTTCTTCCAAACTTCAGAAGCCATCTGGAATTTTATGGGGTCCTGGCTCATGTAGCTAGGTGTTGCTAGTTAGAAATGACCATGGTCACACTTCTACTGTCACCTCTGCTGTGGCACTGGCAAGCAGACGTGCACACTGAAGATCTCCATGAAAAGTTAGACCTTGGCATCAGTGAAAGATGGGCACTTCTCCTAGGACAATTAAAAATGAACCTGCAAAATAATTCTCTTTCATTCACCCAGTTGAAAAAAAAATGTAATTAATTTCCATCTGATCTGAAAGTATCATTAAAAAGTAGTACAGCTTCCTCATTTCTTTTCTACCACTGCACCTAGCTGGATGTCTTCCTTCTAAACCCTGCCATCCAGTGGAGTTCCAGAGGCTGTCTCTTTGTTTTTAAAGGATTCTCAGCCTTTCTGAATTCACCACAGAGCTCCTCAGTCATTTCTTGACCCTCCATATACACCACTGCAGTTGTCTGCTTTACTTGGGCCAGGTATGACACAGCATCTGCACTTTCCAGTGCTCTGACTCCTTCATGTGAGTGGATGTTCAGATATTTCCTTAAGGTCCTTTTGAGCTCTGATCCTAGATGAAGCAAATATCTTAAGTGATGTGCATGATTAACACCCTCTTTTGCTGTGGCACATGGAATGGAATATATCACACACACATCAGTCTTTCAGCCCCATGTCTGATCACCACATCAGCATTTGTACAGAGCTTATTGGAAATGCCTTTGATCTGCTCTTTGTAGCTCCAGCTACGTTAACCAGTCAGTCAGAGGTGTAGAGCAGAGTCAGCTCCAAGTGGCAACGTGCCCACCTTTTCTTGTATTATACATGAAAACTTGCTTTGTGCCCTCCTGAAGGGAGGTTCTGGGACAGCAGAAGCAGCTGGTGAGAGGAAGAGAGAGTATCTACCCAGAGGCAATGTGAAACTCTCAAGTTAAATATTTTTCCTTCGACAGTGATGCTTTCCTGCTGCCTGTGAGTAGTGCACCAATATAAATAGCTCAATCCATACTGCTGCCAGTGGCTCTAGGAAGAGTCTTTGTGCTTCTGGGATGGTCATAAGGTAACACAATCATGTGAAGTGGATGGAATAGGGTCAGCTTAAAGAGTTAAGGATTTATATTTCAGGCAAAACCAAAATTCCAATTGCAAAATGTAACACTAGTGCTTGATAATAGTGAGAAAAAAACCCAGAACAGCAAAGGAGGATACAGCACTGTGCACACAAAGCAATGTATCTCAAAGTTTTTTTCCTTTATAATTGACTTTCAAAGTACATTAAATATTTTTTCAAATTTCATTTGCATTTATTCTTTCTCTTTTCATCATGCTAATGACTTGTTCATTAAAACTCACATTATTTATCACCTCCACTGATAGAAAGAACTGAAATCTATCCCAAATCTAATCTTTCAAATTCGGAAAAAATCACAAAATTTCTCTAGGATTTACAGTCTCAAGTTTAACAGTGACTCAGTTTAAGCCAGAAAATAGTGAAAGACACTTAATTTTGAATCAAGGTAATCTTACTAATTCAGCAGAAAAAATAGATACAGCTTAAAATGATGCACTTATGCATTTTAATAGGTGAGGACCAAGCACCTGGCAGATTTTTTTTATCAATAATGAAAAGCAGTGAAGCTATCTTCTCTTCAGAGATGCTAAATTGCAGTACTAAATTAAAATACAGCTTGCACAAAAATGCTGCTTTTTCCAGTGCAAAATTTTTCTCTTTTACGAAATGTATTGTGTTATTTATATTTCTGAATGTTTCAACAGCTGAAAACAAACATTTTGGCTTTAGTGTCAAGGAAAGACCCACCATTCCAGGCCCTCAGGTTGTTGAGAAAACAAGAAAAAGTGAATTCAAGGCTCTAATACCAGAGGACAAAAAAAGAATGAGTTCTTTATTGTTTAAATCTCATGATTACTTAATGCATGGGGCTGGAAATAATTGCCTTTCCTCTAGAAGAAATATATTCTTCTTCCCTTATTTTTGGTGTGGATAAAAATTACAGTTCAGGTGCAATACCACAGATCACACAAGTTATTAATTATTTACAATAGAGATGAATATGCTGGCATCCTTTATGTTTATGAGGATACAGTGATGAACTCAAAGTATAAGCCTGGACTGAATAAAAACAGCTTGAGTACATATGGAACAAAGTAACAGATCTATTATGAAGACATTTACCAAAATAATTGATTTATAAAATCTCAGCCATATAAATAATACATATCTCTGAAAGATACGTTAAGAATATTAAAATCTAAAAGTTATATTTAATTCTTTTACACAACCTCAGACACCCTCTAAGAACAGAGTCCAGGGGAAAAGGGCTCTGTTTTGCTGAGGGTTCATGTATGTTTAAACTGGTTACAGCCTGAGGGCTGGGAGGGGTGTTGCAGGGAGTGGGGAAGAAAAGGACATTTCCCTCTGAACAGCATGTGCTGTTCCAGTCCTTAAATCTGCCCAACCAGCAAAACCAAACCAAGTAAGAACAAAGAAAGACTATTGTTCATTCTGGGCAAGAAGATACTCATCATCTTCACTGTTATATGCACAAACAGGCAGTCTCAGAGCAGCACATTGTACTTAGAAAAATCCTTCAAACTGAGCTTCGAAATCTGCAATGCATCTGAAAAACACGATTTTACAGCTTGGCACCCCTTTACCCCTTGCAATGACAGGTGACAAGGACACTTAGGGCTTGAGCTTGTTTATGCTGATTTGTAGGGTTTCACATTGAACACCGACCAAGGGTTTCTGGCTACTTACCCACTCCTCCTCATCATACTCGGAATGATGGGGTATAGAGTCCTGCCTTTTCATCTGAGCAGGATGATCCTGGTGCTGTACATCACCCCCTTCTTCTGCACTGTTTCTAGGCACAGCTGGTTTCTTGAGGACACAGCCAGGCCGGGCTGTGTACAGTGCTAAAAGGGCACTTCTGACCAGCTGGTCCTTGAACGCATGCACGAATAACTCCGTCTAGGAAAGAAACAAACGAATGAAGAGGTTAAACCAGAGAATGCAGTACTGCAGCAAAGGTGTGTAACACTGAATTACCCTTTTGCAGAGTGGATATTTGTTTCAGGCCTGCCTGGGAGGCAGAAAACAAAGCAGGCTAACAAATAATGAGGAATATTTCAAGGGTTTTAGGGATACCATCACATTCTACAATCCCAGTGTTCTTAGGATTAACACAAGAGTACAGTATCTATCATAGAGACCGTAATCTTTTCACATTTTATCCAAATTCCACCCGCAGAGGTGAGTCTCAACAAGAACTAGTTCCAAGAGTAACCAACCACTGCACAACAGTTTCTGAATAAGTGTCAGATTAAACAATTTAATCATCTCCCTAAATAAAACCCACCACTCTACACTGCTGAAATAGCAATATCTGCAAAAGCAGTGTTTCCAGAGATAAATTTCATTACCTGTAGGTATCAACCCAGATATCAGGGTAGGTGACACCTGATTTCAAGCTTGATTTTACGTATTTTTTAAAGAAATGAAACCCTGAAGTAGTTTTCTCAGGTCTTCTGAAGATGCTATTCAATCTCTCTATCATTTTTCTATGTTGACTGTTACAGCTGGAATTTTACCATATTTTTAAAATCCTTCTACCTCCCTGCATTACTCATCTCCCTTCCACCTCAACAAGAAAAGCAAAATTCTTTCTGCATATGGGCTTCACCATGCAACAGCACTTGCTGTTGCCACCAGTGTGCCACACATGCCCATCTCCTGTGTCACAAACACGTGGCCCCATCTCCCCTGAGAGTCTTGTATTATTCACTCCATCAGCTGGCAAAATCTACTGAACAGGAGTGGATGAGGTGCAAGGATTCTTCATTTCAATATAGGGTAGTATCCACTAGCAAAGCCACAGCGACAGCTTGGGAGAGTCCCAGTTTTGGTTACTTCAACAACTTTGAACAGGGTTCATCTGTCAGAATAGGGACAAAGGGCACACCTTTGCTGCCCATCCCACATCACCCCACCAGGGCTCCCATCCCCAGGCAGAAGCCCTGGTTCACAGGGGATGATGAAAATTTCTTTCACAGCACAATTACCTGATTTTATTTATCCCAGGTCAGAGGGATTTAGTTGCCTTCCTATTTTCCCAGAATATAGTGGATTGCCATGTGCAGGCAGATTCAGGTGCTGAAGTGCCTTTGTGCACGCAATCTTAATTAAACAGGGATGTGGGAAGGTATGCAGATAAGAGTCAGAGGAACCAGCCTAAACAAGTAGGAAATGCTAGAAATAAAGATTGCCCAGCCAAGCTTCGTTCAGCCATTATGCGCTGCTTATGCAAAACCTGGAGAAAAAGTAGCAAAAAAACCCCCAAACCAAGCAAGTTTCAAGTGTCAGTGTCTCCCTGAAACTCCTGGGAAGACTCCTGGAAGTCTTTCTCCCAGTTTCTGTACTTCATACTTCTGTTCTTATCCCCTTCCTTTTTCATACTACTTGCTCCTTTGTTGTATACGTCCACTTCTACTCAGCTTCTTTTTCTTGCCTTCCTGTTTCAATACCCTCGCAAAAGTTTACAGATATTTAAGACAAAAAGGCTGTAAATAATTGATGGTTTTCTTAAGGCTTCAGCTGCTGGGTTAGGTATTTGAGAAGTTTCTGCTTTTTCCCATTTTCATTATGTTTAGGAAAAAAAATATTTTCTTAATGATTGCACATGGAAAGGCTGAAAACTTTTACTGCAAAAAAAATGAACAAAGTTTTAAAAATAAAAACCTCAGGCATATCTAAGCTAAGTTATTAATGTTTTAAACCAAAATCAGGACTTCCTTCAGACCTGATTTAGGATTCTTTAGGCTTGGCAACACTACTCATCTCTCTGGCAATTTTACCAGACCCATTCCTTCTCCTCCTTAGCAATCCAGTGCCTGAGGGAAAGGGCGATTTCTAACAGTTTTCTTATATGCAGCCCTTCAGGACTGTCTCCCCATAGTCCTGAATTGCTCTGCAGGACAATTTCAGTTTTCTACATTTCCAACCTCCAGATGGTGCATGCTTGGAGAATGAATTAGTCATTGGGGAATATTGCTATCAAACCCTACCGTTCTTTGCCTTACCATGGCAAAATGAGATTTGAGGGGTTGTGTGATAACAGCAGAGCTCCTCTTCAAGACTATTCTACAGTTTCATATCAAGAGAGTCAAAACTGCATTACTTGTCTATCCTTAGAAACAGCAATATCAAGGTTTTGCTGAGGTTTCATACCTATCTTCCCCACAATGCTTGCTTGAGATCATTTCAGGTGTCTGGATCAGACATGGCAGACTCAAAAAATCTTTAAATTTCAGAAAATTGTGAGTATGGGATAACTTGATGTAAAGAACGCCCACTATGACTGCAATGTATATTAGGTAATGATCTGAAAAGTTTAAGTAATATAATTGAATAGAAATATTTTATAGGGAAAATAAATTTTTAAAAGCAAATCAGTACAGCAGTGAGCCTCCATTTTTTCATACAGAAATTAAAATGATTCTGTAATTAAATTCCATTCAGGGATCCCATTGGTTTAACAGCAATCTACATTTTAACCTCATTTTCTAACAGCTCAGTACAGCTAAATTTGCAGAACATCACTATTTATGAAATTGCATTGAAATCACAAAACCAGTCTATACAAAGAAATGGAGACTTTGCAAATTCTTTTAGATACTCTACTAAAGAATATTTCTGCAAATAAAGATAGGCATAGCTGGAAAATGAATTTATCAAGCCTTCTGCAAGCTGCAAATGCTGATACACTTGTCGACAGCTAAAGGCTTCCTTAATCGATTAACAAAAAGTGATGATAAAAGGTTAGTCTCAGGAAAACACTACAGTAAATTGCAAATTATATATGGAGAAGTAAAACCATGCTTAATATGAGAAAATAAGCTCAATTTAAGAAGGAGCAGTGGAATTATTTGATTTAATTTTCCACTTTCAATCCATGCAGCCAATCCTTCCATTTCCAACACGAACACTTAAATGTAATTCACATTATTGATAGCTCAGATTTACTTACTGCTACCCAATAATTATAGAAAGAATTATTCTGTATATCAAGCTTATATTCTATATATCAAGTGCTATGCTTTTTAATAAACTTGTGGAATTTAATCACCAGGCAAATCATTTTTATGACTTTTTCAAACAGCTGTTTAATTTCTAAATTTCTATCAAGTTAAAACATAAGAGCATTTTTTTTTTTTTTTGCATATAAAAAGTATATGAAAGATGGAATAGCAGAAGCACTACATATGCCTGAGGAATACAAGTAGGTATCATGTAATTATATTCAGCAAAGGATGTTCTACTCTATCTTTAATATAACCAGGGACACTCTGTTAGTCTTGGTTCTCCAACACTGTACCAGAATATACAGATAGATTACTTTAAGATATCAGTATAATGCTTTGAATTAACTATGAGGGATGTAATTTCAGTATTGTATGGGCTCACTCAGTCTCAGGCTTTGAAATGGTATTTCCCTTCCCTGAAGTTGTTTCTTGGTCTTGCCTTCCCATCTCTCTTCCCCTCTTTATAAGCAGCTGTCCCACCACACTTGCTTCCTCAGCTTTCTCCATTATCCATCTTTTCCTCAGAGTAAATTTGGTAATAGACAGGGAAGCAGGTATTGAACTGCTGCAGTTGTTCAGACAACTGGATTAATCTCTTCCAAGCAAAAGGTGGAGGCTAGGCAGACATCCACAGAGTACATCAGGTGAGACTACTTCTTCTGGGAACCTGAGCTCATGTACTACCTGCAATTTAATTCTGGCCCCAAAAAGTCGATATGAACATACACAACCAAGTCACCAGCTATAAATGTAAAATATCTATAACTTTTGCAAACTAAATGATTTGTCTTTTTTGGCCCTTTTCTATAGCCAGAGTCTCTAGCAGACCGTGGTTCCAGCAGTGCTTTAGTACCACGGCTACCTGCAGCCCCTCTGAACTCATTGCCCAGAGGCAAATGGCCAGAGCAAACATGCATATTCCTTAGTAACAACACTTTGGATCAGCAGAACAAACATTTCTTTGTCTGATTTGCTTTACCTGTGCATACAGATTTCTTTGAACTAACCACTAACTGAGCAGCTCCACTTGTTCTATTCACCGCTAAAAATGCCCTCCTACGTGGAAAGGTACACTATAATTGCTACAAGCCCCCTCCCTAAACCCCTCTGTTTCATTTCCAGGCTGAATTCTGCTGTCTTTTATTATCCCTGACATTCACAGTGACTACAGTGTTTTCAGAGTTACTGTGGATTTACACATCTGCAACTGAGAGCAATGTTTCTCTCCCCCATGGCTCCTCTACAATGCCTTCATGGCAAGTGGCTGAGCTCAATATTCCGATTTGAAACTCTCCCACTGAACGAGGAACTGCTGGGATAATGGTGCTCGACAGACCACAAGGGCTGTCACTTCCCAATAGCTGAAGATATATTGAAATGGTTATTGATCGTGTTATTAAGCCATACTGGGATCACATTACTGAAGGGATGGCCCATGGAGCAATGGGAAACTCTTTGCAACCTCTCAGGTCATAGCTATAGTGCTTCATATTTTTATAGGATAACATACGCTGGGAAGTACTACTGGCTTCATCTAATCTCCATTATCAGTCTGTGAGACAGGTGGGAAATATTATCTTCCTTAATTTAGAACTAAAGGAACTAAGATGAGGTAGAGCATACAGCTACAGAGGGGTATAATAGGAGAAAAAGAACTAAAATTTGATATCTCCTGGTACCAACTTCCCAGCTTCTCCTTCCAGGCTGCACCACCATTTCTGATCATGCTGTTATTCTAAACCTTATACACAAACTTGGCTTGAACTACCTCCCACAAGCAGCAGCTTGAAGTATAACAGAAAGAGAATTAAAATGACTTCTCATACTACAAAGTCATTTAGAAATTTTGATATATGGATAAACACCAGTGTGTGGCCACTAGAGATTAAAGAAAATGCATGAAATTAAATTAATTACACTTTTAAATAAAGGCGATCTTTATAGATTTCATTAATTTTCTATATGGAAAGCCTACAGAAATGCTAAATAACATGATTTTTCTAATAACAACATTTTGACACTTATTTTAGCTGAGTTTATTTAACATTTCCTGATGCTGTCAAAGTCAATTTATGCAGCTCTCCCTCCCCAGCAGTTAGAGACTTAGTTATTCCATTTTCCATTGCAGTGAAGATTTGAATCTTACTTTTTCTGAAAGCATCTTTAAAGAGTTCTTCAAGCTGTCTGGAGAACGTTGGCTTGCAGAACTAAGCAGCAGGTCTGCGTGGCTTGATATGAGAGGTTGCAGATGATTGATGTTGCTGAGAACTTCTTTTGCCTTGGCTGTGTTTTCAGGTGAATAGTAAATACACTGGTATCCAGTACTGTGATAACAGAGAGTCACATAATGTCAAATTCATTTCTGCTATTAATAGCAATGCTTAACGTGCTAAAAATATTACCACTACTTTTGCAAAAAAAAAAGCCAGATGCCTGGATCTCATAGATACCATTGAAATGCTCCTGCCTTTAAGGGTAAAAACAAATCCTTGCTTGAACAGTAGCATACAACAGACTGCCCACCACCACACACTCCAAGTACTACAGTACAAAATTCCTTTGAGTGACTGATCTGAACATAAAAACCCCATATTTTTATGCGTTTCTTTTAAACACTGTAATTCTAGAGACAGAAAAGATTTGACCAAGTCAGGTAATAATCCCAAAGAGAATAAGGCTCCTTATTTTTCCATCTGAACTCCCCAACAGATTATTAACTACCTCACTAAGTCTTTCAAAATGGGCCATTAATGTTTAATTGATCAGTGGCCAACATTGTGTTTTGATTAGCCTCAGTGATGTCCAGGAAATGATGACAACCAGAGTTATCTCCAATAAAAAACTGGTGCCTGATTTGCAAGAAGAGACACAGCAATGGGATGTGGGGGTTAATTACTTCAAAACCACACAAATGCATACTGCAAACTTCCTACTTGCAACTGTTCAAACTACTGCAATTCCTTTGCAGGACTTTTATCCCTCTTTCCTCTTCCCCCCCTTTACTAATTATGCAATATCCTCTTATACCATTATTCCCAAATACCATTCCAGACAGCATGCACACACCCACTGGTTCTTGCCTGTAGTGTACAGCTTCTCACCTAAACCTTTTGTACATAACTTCCTGTTATAAACCCCTGATTCAGTCTGTCAGACAAACTAATCAAAATCTTTTGCATCTTCAGATTAACACAAGAAAAAATATAACGAAGCGCCTCCTGGCACATCAGCAGTGCCAGAGGAATGTACATACTCCCACCTGGTTCTGTTTGTATCTCCCTTCTCTCCTCTTGTGTCTTTTCGTCATAAATACTTCAGTCCCTTCAACCCTTTCACCACCGATTTATTTCTTAATTTTGCATACCAAGACTCAAATATTGACACTCATTCAATCCTCTGAACTTCATGTATTGCATTTCATTTCAGTCTTTTTCCAGAACTTTTCACTCCCCCACTTCCCCTTTGTGTTTTCTACTGTGTCCATTCTAGTTCCTTCTAATTAGTTTCCTACAAATTAGAAATTAAATCCTGATGGCTCCCTTTCAATTCAGCATTTTCTATGATTCTATGATTTTGGCAAATAAGGATAGCTGCAAGTAGTCTTAAAATTAAGGCTCTTGCTTATATATTTTCTTGAGTTACAGTCCCAAATTCCCCAATACTCCATTCTATTTTTCTGGCTTTCACAGTGTCTTCATTTCTACATACAATTCTTTTAGAGGCAGTCAGGATGAATGGCATCTAAGTGAGCAAAGCTCAGCCATGATACCAGTCACATCTAATTACTTACTATGCATCTCCAACTTACATGACCTACTAGACCCATGTCTAGTAGAGGTCATAATTCTGAGTATTTCAGCAAAATGAATCATATAAACTCTCTCTCCTAATGAATTGGGCAAAAAAAAAAAAATCTCTGTCCCTCTGAGAAATGAAGAAACTGCCACAGTTCTACCTTTGAGGTGGCCACACTGTTAGTGAGATAGACTTCCAAAATCAGACCTACCTCTACAATCACTGCAACACTCAAGCTATCAGGCTCAGTAGACAGGGCAGGGATAAAGAGCAATAGTCTATGTTAATTGCAGTGAAGACATAAGTCTTAAAAGTCTTGACACTTGTCTAATTCCTCTTCAGGCTTCTCCCTCCCATTATCACACAGTCTTTTTTTGCAGGCTGAATTTGGCTAATGTTGTTCTCAAGCTCACCATGCACATACTTCTGTCTGAGATTTCCCTCAATCTTTAAATCCCAGATCATTTTCACTGATCTCCCAGAGCTCTAAGCTTCATTGACTATTGCAGAAGAAAAGCTACAAATACCTCTGTAAGAAAGAAGGAAGAGTGACACTAAAGGTGAGGGCAGTTCTCATTGCAATAAAGTAAATAATAGCTTTTAAGTAAAGGAATTAGTGAAGAGAGAATGATTCTTCAGAATGAAGTGTACTATCGGACTTCATTATCTGGCTAATTTTAACATTTCTGGAACCCCAGAAAGCATGAGACAACTTCAAATATTCAGTTTCTTTCCTAATTAGAGCGCAACTTCCTCCATCCCCCTAGGAAAGTGTGTAATTATTTTTCAGAAACAACAGGTTTGGGAGTATTTGAAGTTTCTAACTGTTGTGTCTCCACACTGTTGCATCTATGACTAGCTGAGGTTTTCTGCAGCCTTCCACTTCATAAAAAGCCATTACTACTTACAAATCAGTGAAGTTTCCTCATCTACAACTGCTTTTAAAGCTTGCTGCTGCATATAACTATGGTGTATGTAAGTACTATTAGTTAAAAGCAGCAGCTGCCAATAGAACATACAGAGAAACGTGTCACAGGTGTCCTAAGGCACAAACCAGATGGAACTTTTGCATTAGGATAAAGGCCCCATGAGTAGGTCCAGTGCAGGATATCAGCAGCATTATGAAAACCTACCTTTGATATATAAATTATGATTCACATACCTTTTGAGAAATGGTACCTATAATAATGTCTTCTGGGTTAAATTTCAAAGTTTTCACTAAGTATATAAAACCACACTTGATCATTTCCATGAACACATGACTGTCAGCGATTATTTCAGTTTTGAAATTACTTTAAGAACGTTCTCAGGTAATTTGATGTTTTGGGCATGGTTTATATCCCATATTTTTGGTTTTGTTTTTGTTTTGTGTCTGGAATACTCACTGCCTCCCCCAGCTCCAGGAGTATCATGATGGGTGAGAGAGAGAGATGAGAGGTGGCTGAGCTCGCCCACAGCGCCCCCTGCAGGGCAGGGGAATCATTGGACCTGCCCTGCCCGGCCGGGAGCCCGCAGCGCCCCTGCCGGCCGTGAGCGGAACTGCAGCAGAGGGGAAAGTGCCTGCAGCCAGAGAAGGCTGTGCCGGGGCTCCGCGGCTGCTCCGTGCTGCTGCTGCCAGGGTTGTTTCCCTTGTTATACATATATATATATTCTAGTAATGAACTGCTATTCCTTTTTCCATATCTTTGCCTAAAAGCCTCGTCATTTCAGAGTTATAATAATTCGGAGAGAAGGGGTTCATATTCTAAGTGAGGTTCCCACCTTCCTTGGCAGGTACCTGTCTTTCAAACCAAGACATTTGAATAAATATTAAATTGACTACATTTTAATTCTAGATTAACAAAGTTTTTGCCTGAGAATAAATACTGCAATATGCTAAATGTCTAATTTTTAATGAACCTCAGAGTTACTCCACTCCTGCTGTTAACTGTGTAATTTATTTGACTGAGTTAAATTGTCACCATCTGGGACCGGCTTAAAATCTTCCAGCAATGAATATCTGACCTCTTGTTTTTCACAGTCAAACCTACAGACATTAGCATCAAGAATAGAGTTAAAGCATAGACAGTAAGTGCATCTACCCCTAGATAACTTCCATCTTATGTACATTACTGAAAATACCAATTCAGTGGCTTACTTATGGATGACATGTATTCTCTCTAAAGTGGGAACCTATGATCAAAAATAAATTGCTACATAAAAAAACTCTGGATAATTTATGGTCTCAGGAAACAAAACTAAACCAGATGATCAGACCTGAATGAAGACAGGCCTGAGAGAAACTAGAAGTTTGAATTACTTTGGTTTTTTATTTCCTTAAGGTTCCCTTGCCACATTGGAAATTTTAACTTTGAATACTGAGTAAAATGAAATGATACTATCAGTTCTATCTATGATGATAAAATGTCCACAGATCTTTATCTTTAGGCAATAGCTAAGGCTGTATGCACAGAACATTTTCTGCTGCTCCTGTATTTTTCTTCATTCCTAACTCCATGAAGTCCAATCTCTCTTTCTCACACTCATGTATACATGCAAAAAATAAGGGAAAGTAAGCAAAGAACAACATCTCTGTGAAAAGTGTTATTCATGACAGGCATTCCCTTCGAGAATAAAGGTTACAATTAGATCAAACACAGATCTTTATTATTTCAACATCTCTGGGACTTTCTGTGAAATAGTTTCATTTCAGGTTCCTCAGAGAATGGAAACAGGTTGAAGGCTATAAAATTCAGGCAATAAGAACACAGAATATTGCAGCATTAATAAAATCTCTGGTCCCCAAACAGGTATGTTAGTGAAGGAGCACACCTCATATCTGGACCAAAAATCAAGGCCTCAAACAGAAATAGTCCTTTTAGACTGTTCAAACCCAAATTAAATTATTACAGTTTTGGAAAAAAACAACCAAGCAAACAAAAAAAACAACAGAAAATCCTTTTCAGTAGTGTTCCAGCTTTAAGCTTTTACAAATTTAAAACAGGATCATTTTCAAACTGCTTGCTAGAAATGATGTATAAAACCACAGTGAATCACAGCACCTAATGCAGCTTGTGGGACACCTCTTTTTCTTGATGGTTAGAACTAGGGCAATAAAAAACTTGCAATCATAAGTCTATGTGTTTTGGTTAAAGCAGAGATGATTCAATTAGATTTTAAATAAGAAAAAAGTCCTTTGTGTATCTTGAAAGTGATTTATGAACACTTCAAGCAGTGAGGCATTATATAGGTATAACTTTGAGAATGTCTGATTTAAATGTATCTGCACAACTGAGCTCTAAAAACAACAATTTGCTGTGCCATCTAGAGTGATGAGAAGACAAGCCCTTCCATTTGCTGGAAGGAGAAATAATCTATACTACCAAGCAAAAAAAGGACTGTATCTGAAAAATGGACTGACTTTTTCTTTAATACAGGAATAGGAAAGGAAGAAATAAAAACCAATACAGAATAATGAAAAATATTCTTAAATAAATTTATATCATACACAAGTAATTAATATTCTGCAATGATTTACTATACTTTAATCAACATATTTCAATTCTTTTAATGTAAATGCTATCACGCCTAAAAAAATTTTTTTAAAAGCATCAATTGTTCTCACTGGTCTTATCAAATGCACTACTTGCTACTAAAGGGAGAGACATACTAGAGCCAGGCTTCATAGACTTGAGTGATGTTTGCAGTGGAAGGGCCTTTTATCTGTCTTTTTGGTACAGATAAAGAATAGTATGTGAATGAGTTATAAAGCAATGGAACAGGCTTCAGATCACATACCAGAAAGTACTATATTTTTCACCTGAAAGAAAAGCTTTTCTTGCTCTTATTTCAGATCATATTTTTTTAAAAGATGTCTTTTATATAAATTTAATATGACCTTCTTGATGGTAATAAATGAGAGAAGAATTGCAAAAACACTGCATTTCTTAAAAATATTATTATACAGCACTCTCCCTTTGTGTCTGCACAAAGAGGCATATTCTGTGTAACAGAAAATGGCCAGAACTGTCTTCAGATAAACCATTTCCATATATTTGTGTCTGATAAACTTTCACAAAACATATGTCTCAGTCCTGTTTTGGTTTGGCAACTGCAAATGGTACTAGAGAACAGCTCCTCTTGTCTGATAATTCCACAAGTCTAAGATTGAGCAAGAAATATTTTGTGATATGCTGACACTGCTGAATATTTTGATAAACTGTTCTAATTACCAGACTGAAGGTCAAAGACATGCAAGGCATTCTGTCATGTCTTGAAAGCTATCAGGATTGGCTTGAGAACTAATCTCTTCCCACATCTTGCTCTAGGTCTTCAGCTCAGTTAGCCTAGAGGAAATGGCTGCTGAATCTGCATTTTTTTCTGTTCCTTCTATATTCTGACTGATATCTCAAGGTGTCACTTCTTTCTTCAACCAAATCTTCAGAAAAACTGCCCCCACTGGAAAACAGAAAATTTAAATCGCAAAAGATGCCCCTTGGGATGCTGTGTGTCCTCAAAGCATCCTTATGCAGTGAAACAAACAGGTGCGTGGAAAATAACACTATTGTCACCACAGCAAAATAAATTTCTCTACAATAAGATTGAGAATGGTCCTTTCATGTATTTATTTAAAGCAGACCCCCTCCTGAATATTTAATAAGTGAGACTGTATTGAGAGCTTGCTTACTCCTGTTTTTCGACTCACACAAGTTCTTAGAGTTGAAGTTGAAAAACCAAAACATGCGAGTTTTCTCTGAGCTGCCCTCAAAGATAGCAGGAAAGATGAATTTTGGAGGCTTTCTCCTTTCTGCTTTGTGGGAATTCATACATTAAGTGACAATTTCCCCAGCTCTGGCAAGTGATTAGCTGAAAATTGCAGTGCACTGTTTTCAGTGCTCAAACTTTAGTTTGCTGGCCTGAAGAGTCTGACAGGATAGTAACATAGCTACCCCTACTTATATAATCCTGAAGACAGACTTTTGCTTTTCCAGGAGAACCCAGAAACACAAAGAAAACTGTCCAAGTAAACTTCTTGTACTCTGTCTTTAAAAATTGCCAAAACACAGGTGTTTCTGAGTGATGCAGGGAAGTCTAAGCACCAGGGCAAACGTAAGGTGATGTTCAGACTCTCGAAACAGGCCTGAAATGCCTTGATAGAACCTGCACAAAGCTCTCGCCCATCACCTCCTCTCCCCTGTTAGCACCAACTAAGAAAAAAGGGCTTTGTCTAGTGATGCCCATGAGATGCTGCAGTGTGTGTTCTTCCAGGAAGAAGTTCTCTTCCCTATAAGACATTTTCCTTTCTTTTCTCCAATGAAGAGAACAATTTACCTCACAGCTATTCTCCATTTTGGGAAGCCACAGTCTGCCGGCATGGATACGCTGCAGGACTGAGCTAGTGAGAAATGGTCCATTTTCTGAAAGCTGAGCACTGCGAGAATTGTAATGTTCTTTATATCATATGACTTTATAAAATTACATCTATTATGTGATTTATATCTTACAACTTCAGTAATAAATTATTATAATAAAAAACCACAAACCGCTATTGTAACTACATTAATCAGACAGTAAAGGAGCAGATACTTTAAGAAATGTCTTTAGACATTTTCTTCAGCAGGAAACATACTTTGTAGACCTCCATATGATGAGGATAAGGCTGCCAATACCAGTCTGCTGACAGCAGAATATTAACACAAAGTTCATTGATGTGTCTTAAGTGATCAATGATGTACATGTTTCATTGGCAGGTTTCAGCATCAGAGGTGGTCAGGGAAACAAAAGATTTTAGAAGATTTAACAGGGTTTTTATAGTGTGTAGTGCAAGCAAAATTCCCTCAATAATACACCATTGAAAGCACATATAGCTGCTGTGGTATTGTTTTAATATTGATGCCAACTTCTATTTAACCTAGACGTCAACAACAGATTTTTATAATTTTCCTTTTATTCTCTATGATATCATATCTATGAAACTTTTTTGAGCATTGAATGTAACGGAATTAATTTTCTGTGGAGCGTCATGATAATTTTGATCAGAGTACTTCCTCCCTGCATTCTCTTTGGAATGCTGTAACACCAGGGTTAGCACCTTCAGTTGAAGCACTGAGCAGCCACAACTGTAAGTGCTGCCAGTGACAGCTGTGCTTGCTTAAAAATCTTAACAGCCATAGCAACAAACACAAATACCTCCAATTCTTAGTTAGGAAAAGATATAACTAACACTTTTCTACATGTTCAACAGTTAGCCAAGCATTTGACTTCAACGATAAACTGAAACCTCTGTTTTTGATTAGTCTTATTTTGGCTTTCTGAAGAATAAGAGTAGTTTCTTGTTTCACGAGTATACTGAAAATATTTTTTTCTTAGCATACACCCAGGGCCGTCAGAAATAAAGTTGCTACCTTAAGCTACTGTTTCTCTATTTAAAAATTGTCTACATCTACATTCATCTTAGCACAAGAATTGCCAAAGAGATATCTCATTCTGAATAACAGTTTTCAAGCATTGATATACTTCTAGTTTCCTGAAATATGAGGAAAAATTTCACAATTTCGAATCATTAAGGTTGAAAAAGACTTTCAAGATCATCACGTCCAACCTTTGACAGAACAACCACCATATCAACTAAACCATAACACTGAGTGCCAAGTCCTGTCATTTCTTGAACACTTCCAGGGATGACCCCACCACTTCCCTGGGAAGCCTGTTTCGATGCAGAACAACCCTTCCCATGAAGAAATCCATCGTGATGCCTAACCTGAACATCCCCCGGCACAGTTTGAGCCCATTTTCTGAGTTTATTCAAAATTAGTCTTAACACTAAAAGTAGACTGTGCTTCAATTTTGTAGTTCAGCAAAGCAGGGAAGATAAAAGAAATATTTTATGGATGCAATGTCCAATCCTATTGGATTTTAATCTTCCATGCATTCAGCAGAAGAAACCCTTTTGTTGCTCAGTGAGTTCACAGCATTTTAATGCAACTTAGCTACCAGAAAGAACACTTACTTCCGTCTTTCTGCCTCAAATTTACTCAGCAGTTTCCGGAGACCACCATTCTTAAATCCTTGGAAATGTGCTGCCGGGGCTCCCACAGTGATGACATCATATAGAGCATCTGGAATGGGAATAGACAAACACAGACATTTGAATGCTCCTATACCCAAGTCATGGCAACAGTGTGATACCTACTCTTCAGAAAGTAAGGACAAGTCTATATCATTTCCAGGGAAAAACTGATAATCCATATCCCAAGACGACCCAAGAGCTAATAAATTTTTCCATACAGCCACCTGCACACCTTAAAGTGTTCATCTGATTTATGGCTACATCTAAATTATGTGCCGCAGTGTAGAACAATATTCCAGCTCTGCAGTTTACAAAGCTGCCAAGCCAATTGGCCCTCTGTGTATTTCACTTTATTGCCCCTTTCATTATTTAACTTGCAGTCATGTTGAGATGCACAGATTCAAGCATTTTAAAGTCAAAAGAGACCATTATGATGGAATAGTCTGACTGAATAATAGAGGCTACAGAATTACAGCTAATGATTCCTGCATCAAACTTATGTCTCCTGGTTGAGTGAAGACATCTCTTTATTTAGGCATCTAATCTTGATTTAAAGACTGCAAGTGACAATGAATTCACTGCATTCCCAGAGAAGTCAATCAGACTAGTGAAAATCTCTACTTCTTTTCTAGTTTGAATTTGTTTAGATGTAATGCTAATGTACTTTCAGATATAACGGTGTTTAATGCTAAATTGGAGAGCCCTGCTCTATGACACACACCAACTTTTTATATATGTTTATGAACACAGAGAAAGTCAGTTGTTCTCATCTTAGAAGATAGCAGAATAGGAAATAAACTATGTTACTGAAATTCTTGCTGAGATAACAAACTGCTATCTCTTCCTGTATAGACCTGTTTTCTTATGACATCGGGGATGAACTTTTTGTGTGGATATTTGCTTACAGAACTGGAGATAAAACATCATTTTTAGAAGATCTTGTGATTGATTGTCAGTGCAGAGATGAAAATTTAATTACATCCCACATCACGATAATTATTTCTTCAAAGTTTAAATTTACATTTACACTAAGCAGTACCTGTTTTATAACCAAACTTACTGGAGGTATAAAACTACAGTTCAGAATGCCTCATTCTTAAAATGTATTTCTAAAGGAAACGTTACAGGATGTTTTTTGTGAACTGTTTTATTCGTCAAGGAAGCTTCTCATGTAAATTAAAATCTAGTCCTTTCCTAAAATAGAACTTTTCTTGCATTCTGATGATAAATATCCCTAGAAGCAAGAACACTGTACAAATGATTCACAGTTAATGAACTATGCTTTACTTCCCGAGCTGAATCTCAGAACATATTTGCTCAAATTGATTTGAGCTCTAATGAGTTGGTGACTCTTCAATTTCCACTTAAAAGGAGGAGTGACATAATTTCATTAGCCTAAGGTGAGCTTCAAGATTCTTAAATAGCCCATTCTTTCAGGTCTTAATAGAGATTTATCCATAATACATGTTCTTCGGTTATTAGAGCTCCACTGGTACTTGACAATAAGAAGTTCTATTGCTTAAAACAGCAGTGGTTTGAAATTAAGATAAGAGAGGAACTCATCAGGGTCCTGAATATGTTTAGAGATAATTCATGAAATGACAGGAAAACATTTTAAAGACTAAACCCTGGTTTTAACTGATTTAAAAATAAACATGACCCTGTTTATAGTTACTTTAGGACGGGGGGATTTATCCAGAAGGAAGCTTTCATTCAGTCTGTGGCCTCCTCTCAGCATGGTCGAGGAGCAGCTGTCTGAGAGAAACGTACCCAGCACAGCTGCGCACCTGCCTCACACAACCTACATGGGACAGTGAGGATGGCAAAGGATGAGGAGCACACATCCACACCTGGTGATGGGCACAGGGCAATCTCACTCCCACTTCCCAGAGCACAGCGCTCCGGAGAGTGCTGCAAGGCTTGAGAGGAATGCCTTGTGATGTGCTCTACTTACACATCACTGCAGCTCCTTGTGAAGGACGTGCAGTGTCAGCATCAGGGCACTGCTGCAGAAGTGCTCCAGTAACTCATAACCATCAAGCAAGAGCAGGCTACTGCTGACACCCCTCTGCAGTGAAGACAGAGCTTAAAATACAGCAGAGTGCCACAGGAGCTGTATCTTATTGTCAAGAACAGCTGAATCCCAATTTTGAATTAACCTGCCTGCCTCCTGTGACTCAAACTGGCCAGATGCAAAACAAAAATCCCTTCAGTTCACCAAAACTATTTAAGACAAGCACACATTGTAGAAACAAGGACAAAAGCCTATGTCAATATATAAATTTAAGCCCTCTAGTATGATGAACAGAGCACAATGTGGTGTTTACCAAATGGACAGGGATACAGTTTCCATAGGGAAATAGTATTTTTCTCAAAGCTGTTCCTACTGAAAGTTTAAGCACACAGGTACTTTCTCTTTCATGTCAGTACCCAATAACAACCCAAATCAAAGTTCAGGAAAAGTAAACCTGTTATTGTACATGTCAAACACACAAAAAACACACACTAATGTGCATACACAATAGATGGGATTAAAACCTATCTTGCATTCCCAGAATTAAGATATCTGGGAATTACACTATTAAGATAGTGTAAGGGTTAATGACACCTCTATGGCTCATTAGCTTCTTTAAATGCCACGTCTATACATTTTTCTTCTCCTCCTTCCCCTGTCATTCTCATGGTTATAATCCAGGTGTCCTTTGATATATGCCAAGCAAAGCATGAGATGAGAAAGCCCAACTTGCTATCAAAGTGCTGCCTACTCCACATTGATTAGCAATTGCTAGAAACCTTTCAGACCGCATGTATCTAATACAAGACACAGTGAACATTAGTTAAATAATAGAGGTACAGTTTTATAATTTAAAGTACCAAATTTAGAAGACAACTAGAACAATTCTAGCATTTATCTGTTTCTGAACCCTTTCTGATTATGGGTTAACCATGTGCCCCAAGCAAAATGGATTTGGAGGAGAAAGGAGAAAATTCATAAAAAATCAAAATAAAACTCAAGTACTGTAAAAGTTGTGGGTGCTTAAGTAAGTGACACATTTCATTCCACTTTTCATTTAGCAACTAGACATACAGTACCCTGTTTGCAAAGAGGTTTTCTTGAAAAGACATAATATTAAGCTTCCAGCCAGCATTACAAACCAAATAATGCTTTTGAGTTAATGAATTGCCTTCAAAACATTAAATTAAAATCTGTGCTGTCATATTATGCCACTATAAATCCACATCTTGTTGAAATGTTTGGAGGCATTGTTTTTTAGTAAAAGAAATAAAATATTGAACCAACCAGTATCTAACAGATAATTGTAAGTCCCTGTGTCCCATCTTGGAAGTGAATGAACATCAGCCTCACACAGTATAAAACTCCTGCAACCACTGTTTGTACTTACTGTTTTACAATCTTAGATGCAGAGTGTATCAATAAGGCAAAAACTTTAGCGAGTGTAATTTCTGTGTTTGTAGCAACAGCAAATTTAACAGATCTCAATTTATCAACAAATTATTTACTGTGCTAGGATTTAGTCTGATATACATATCAGTATAATCTTTGATCTCTAAAGGAAGCTACTAAAATCATATACAAGCAGCAGCAACAGAATCCTGTATTAAAAAGAACCACAGATGTTGTTACAGAAGGTTGTCCCCCTTTCCAGGAGGTGTTGGAAGTTTGCAGTATTTTCAGCATAATCAGTGAGGTGTTTTCACTTAACACTGAGCAAGTGCTTACATGGGGTAGGTGGGCATGACAGGGTAGCACTGCATGAGCTGATTTAGAACCAAGCAGTGCTGGGCTCATTACAACTTCCTAAGAAATAGGATAAATTTAGTTTAGAAGTAATATTGTCCTTAATGGAACCATGTAACGCACATCACCTCGGCTGGTGGGCTCATCCCAGCAATCTCTGGGAGGAAAAGTATTTAATTGTGCTCTGTCACTATCTCTGGTGGCAAACTGGGGGAAGGGGGGAAAGAAAAGCCACCTTAAGGCAAGAGTGTTAAGTCTGGCTTTTACAGCATTATGGATCACAGTGGAAAATTAAGTGGATGCCCGAGAAGAATGTGAATCTTACTGCACATTGTGCAGTGTGTCACTATGAATCATGACAGTGTTAGGTCTGCAATGCTACAACAGAATGTTTTTAACCATGCATAGGTTACTAATACATTACAGTGAATATATATTCTGCTTTTACTTATTTGCATGAAGTGTCATAGGAACAAAATGAGCACATCCCTGGAATTTATTTTTAGAAAGGAACTTGGAAGAAAGTTAGTTAACCACCCCTCAGTTTTCCAAGATCTGCAGTCAATGTTCACGACTTGTGGCATCAGAAGATGAGGCAGAGAAATCCCTTGTCACAGCTTTAACTTTGGACCTGATATCTGAATTTCACTGTAACTGTATTTCAAAGCATACTTGGTCATCCTTGGGGATTTTCTTTACCTTTCAAGCGAGGACTATGCACATGCATTCTTTGCAAATGAAGATTTATTGGGATGAATTCTAGTGTTTTTTCTCCTTTGCTACAGCTTGACTTGAAGGAAGAACCTGAAAAACAAAAGTTTAAAGAATCATTGCCTTCAGCACCCAGATGTTTTTGTCTTCCTTTTAAAATAAGGAAGATACTTATATGTTAGGAGTCAACTTAATTTACTTTTAATGTGTAATTGTATATGAGGAGATGAATGGTTCACTGACAGTCTCAGCATGTATCCATACTGGCAGCAACAAACCAGCTTTTAATTCACAGAACAATCTAATCTTTTAATCTAGGAGATAGATACTTTTCCCTGCTATCTGAAATCAGTCTGCAGTCTGCTGGAGACAATGTAGCAGTTAATGTGCATTGTGTTTATTCTGTGCTAAAACCACAAGGGTACAGAGCTATGATGGCACTGCATTTTTCTAAGTAATATTTTTTTCTTCAAACGAAAGTATTATGTTAAGTAGGCTATGCATTCTTCCTAGAAAGCTCAAATAAAGAAACACAAACTACCTTAAGGAAAGCTACAAATTAGTTCACAGGAGGCATAATGCCTTGGAAAAACAAAAAAAGATGACTATGGCTGTGTATTTCAAAAGTATGAGATTATGAGTAACTTTATGGTGGTGTAAAGGAATACAATTAAAGTCTGACAGTATGAACATATAATTTACCTGAAGATATTTGATACAGAATCTGTATGAAATAAAAGGGTGTAGATTAGGAAAGAGAGGTGGTCTTGTCTTCTCACTCAGGCAGCCCAGCTTTTACTTAGGCCATTTTTTCACCACCCTATCATTTTGCCAGCTATTGATCATTAGAACTGAAATTCCTCTCATTCAGATAGAATTTTTAAATAAATTTTGTCAAGGTTCAGCCTTTTCTTGACACAAACACACGCAAAGTTAAAGGAAATATTTTAAATTGTTTTTTATTTGCTCAGTCAAGACTTGCAAGAATTTATCTGTTGAAACTGCCATAGTTCTCAACAGGACTAAGCACAGAGTCTCCCAACACAAACCATTCTGCTAGAGGGCATCAATGATGCTCCAGACCAGCCAAGCCTGCTTAGGCTGCTCCCTAAGCTTAGGAACTTTAAATAATAATTTAAAACAGATGAAGAGCAAAGGTAGGAAGAAAAACAATTCACAGGAGTCAAAGTTTCAGATTAGACAGGAAACCCAAGGATGCAGATTGAAATCAGGAGCTGTTGATGATGCAGTGTGAAACATGCACCTGAAAGACACAGACAATTAAGGGAGTAGTGAAGACAAACTACTAGAAAAGAAACAAGAATAGTGCAGGGAAGGAGACTGTAAGTAATTTGGAAAGAGAACAGAAAGGGGGCAGATTATTTCTGAGAATTCAGCTGAGACCAAGTTGAAAGCCTAAGGAATGACAGCTGGACCTGAGACAAGGAAACACTGGCTGCGTAAGAAGAGCATAAGATAACAGCGAATTAAAAGGACAGGTGAAAGAAGGGCAGGAGAGAGAAGAGCCTGCTCTCAGGAGTACACAGCTGTCCTGAGCAGGAGCACAACACATGCAGCATTGCTGAGCTGTGTTATTCCTTTCCTCAGGGAAGACCCGTGAAGCAAGTATCCCTTTCCATCCAGTGCCAGAAAATTACTGGGTAGGAACCACCCAGCTGCTATCAGTTGCTAGATTTTCTCAGGTATGAGATCCATGCAGTGGAATTAACATCTCAATCTGCAATTACCAATGGCATCCATACCATAAAACTAACTTTAAGTATAGTCTGTTTTGAAGTAACTTGCTAAGTTTTATTTAAGAACTAAAAAAAAAAAAAATTACATTCCTTCAGTTAAAACAGTTCTTGTTATTATTGTTGCAAAATCAAACCCTTCAAAGTTAAGAAATACCACAATATAGATGCAGCTTTCATCTGACATCCACCTGAAGAAGAACTGTGAAATGGGCTTCAATAATATATCACTTATCAGCTTTTCCCAGTTCATTGAATGTTCAGTGTCTTTGCTGCTCATTTTAGAAGCAGTGATTCAATACCTTGTTTCCAACTTTTATTTCAATATTTATTCAGGATTTAAACATGTTGCTCAAACCTCCCTCAAAGTCAAAGTTATTAATTTCCTCAAACCTGTCTACTATGTGAATATTAGCACCCCCTAAGGGCTTTACAAATTTTTATAGAATAATTTTAACTGGCTGAGTTATAATTTCACCCATCCTAATGTCAGAGAATAAACATTTAAGAAACAATGCATCAATATAAAACATGGAGGAACTTGTCCTGCAGAACACTCCTTATAATGCAATATCACATTTCATTTTGCAAGCACAGCTCCCACTGGGATGAACTGCATTCATAAGTACCAAGACACTTTTGCAAAACAACTTGTGTGTAACGCCAGGCTTCCAAAAAAGAACAACACACACCAACCACTTCTCAAGTCTGACTTGCCTACATAGGAACTTGGTGACAGAGGCAGGGATAGTGTCCAGTTCTTGAGTGCAATATTCAATTGCCTTAGCCTTGACTGTCTTTTTTTTCTCCTTCTAGGGCTAGATGAATAATAGATTTTTCAGTTTGATGACTGAAACAGGAAAAAAAAGCAAATGGGGAGGGGGGGGCTAGGAGCAATCATTTGGAGATGATTTCAGGTCAAACTGAATCAAACAAACAATTTTTAAAGTTCTACTCCCTCCCAATATCATCAAATCTGTGGTTTAGATTCACTTGAAATTGAGGTTTATGCTACCTAACCCTTAACTCTTCCTGGTGTGTTTCCTTACAATAAGAATACTTTGCATTCTCTAAAGTTCTCACATTACTGAGGATAAAAGTGTTTGCCAAAACAACTCAAATTTGAAATAGTCTTAACTTTCTTAAACCTCCATTTTCAATACATGTGCTGCTAAACCAAAATTGCTGTCTAATACTAATGTGGTCTCCTGATACTTCCACAGCAATCTCTCAATTTCAGAAAGAAATTAAGTGGTCTCCCAACAGCCTTCTCCACTAAATTGCACAAATAGCTTGGTTAAATTTAAGTGGGTATGACTCAGAAAGTCCAACATGTGATTTTGTTGGAGGAGCTTGGGAATATTTTGGAGAAATTTTATTTGCAGACGCTATCTGCCATTCTGAACACTTCAACACAAACTCAGGCAATATCCTAAGATGAAGTAAGACATCTGCACTGGCTAAACTGAAAAGTGAAATAGTTTTTGGCATGTGTTGAAATATGTTGACCCTGAAAATTTTGAATTAAAATTATGCTCACATCCCTAATCTTAGCAATTTCTACTTCATAAGCCCTTGAATTTCCAGTATCTACAATGTGCTCCCAACATAACTATTTGTGCAACCACAGTATTGTCAAATATATGTCTGGCTTGCTTTTCTTATCAAAGACTATAATCTTGTGTTTTGAAGTTATAAAGTGCACTGTTTATAGAGAAGAAATGAACAACTTAAGACCTCTTCATTATTTCTCATATTTGCTACAATTATTAGGTTGCTTTGTTTTCTGATAAATGTCCCTTATCTTTCATATGTGCTGGTTCTGTCCTCCTGGATAATCTGTTTCCCAGGTCCACTCCATTTCTCTCAAGACCCAATTAAGAGAGGTCTTTTAACATTATCAACCCTTTATAAAGTCACTTGACACAATACAGGTTTGCAGGGTTTATGTTTAATAGATTATATTGTCTATTTTTTTTAATCTCAAAAGGTCCTTTCAATATTTTCCTGCAAGTTATAATTATTGCATTGATTCCTTCATTATCTGTATTTATTGGCTTGCTTATGACACTTTATGGAGTGCTTTCAAAGATGTAATTAGCCAAAGACTGAAAATACACACACATGTATTATTTAAAACAGAATCACAGCAAGTGTCATACTGGGTTAGAGAGTAGTCTGCCAAAATTGGAACTGGAATATTCTGATGATGCCAAACAATCATAAATACAAGAAATTACACTTCAGCAAACAAAATGGGAATTATTGTACAACATTTAGTGCAACACATGAGCTTTTTTCCCCCCAACAAATATTTAAGCAGTAGATCAACTGCTCCCAAAAAGTTTACTCTCAGTTAGAGACTGGTTTTTCTTCACACACTGAAATAGGATTTCTCTTTTTCTGTGACCAAGAACATTATCCCAGAGCAATTTGGTATGAGAAATACCATGCTCAGTCCTATATTAGAATATAATAGCTAAAGGATAGAAGTACAGTTTTAATGCCTATTTTGGAAGGCAAAGATGTGTTTCACCTAATAAATGCAACAGATTCATTATAATGAAAGCAAATGCATCCAATTATCTATAAGAAGAAATTATTCTCATGCATTTTAGTTGTGTAATGAATCTGATTGCTCCATTTCTCAGTACCCACACAAAGAAGTTTTGTTTAGAATATGCAGAAAGCTAGAAGTAATGAAGAAGACTCTGCAAATACTTCATAAATATTTGCCAGGTATTTCACAAGATACTATCATCACTTCTACCTCTATTTTCACAAATGCTTACAACCATAATGTAGCCTTCTCTTAGAAATGTTCTAGTGTTTATCTCTGACATGCACTGCTATGCCTAGATACACAAAACTGTGGGAGCAAAGCCACAATGGGAACATCCAATGGTGAAAGTATAGAGCAAAATAGCATTTGCAAGCAATAATGGCAGCATGGTCATTGAAAACACGTCTCTGAGATGGTGATTATGAGGACTGGTGTTAGAAATCTGACACTAGCAAGACAGCAGCAACAATGACAAGGCCTTTGTGGTAATTCAGAGCACATGTGCCTATTTCCTTATGGAATCTCTCATAAACTGGGCAGGGAAAGGGGAAGGAGGGAGGCATACAGGCAGGAAGAGGCAGAAAGGCCTGCTGTAAATAGAAAACTTTGATCAACATACAGTGTGATTCAGGAAATTATTCCAGTAGTCGTGTAAAACAAAAAAGGAATTATATAAATTCCTTGAATGATTTGAGATTTTAAAAAAAAAAAAAAAAAGACATTAAAAAGAAGAAATAATTTGTTCTGCTGACTTTTCATCATCTTTTTGTGAATAAGAAATTCTACAGGAGGAAAAGATCTGCTGTCATTTCTGCACATTTGTCACTGATGCTGTCTTATTCCCCTGCCACGTGGACATTACTGTACAAGATAGACCCTGACCATGGGATTCTAGTGGATATTGAAGGAACAAGCTCTAAGTGCGTATCAGAATCCAAGGCCACCATTTCCACATGAAAAAGAGCAAGGCAGCACTTACTGCTCTTTCTGGACTGAGAATATATTTGTACTGCCCATCTCACATTAATTCTGTGCTCTTCTGGCACAATGTGGGCAAAGACAATTACAACGCTAAGGACATGCATGGAAATCTCATGAGGTTTAACAAGACCAAGTGCAAGGTGCTGCACCTGGGCTGGGGCAGCCTTTGATATCAACACAGGCTGGAGATGAACAGGAGATCAGCTCTGCCCAGAGGGACTTGGGGGTGCCGGTAGAGGAGAGGCTGGACATGACCCAGCCATGTGCACTCACAGCCCAGAAAGCCAAAAGTGTCCTGAGCTCATCCCAAGCAATGTGGGCAGCAGGGGAGGGAGGGGATTCTGCCCCTCTGCCCCACTCTGGTGAGGCCCCACCTGCAGTGCTGCACCCATCTCTGGGGCCCAACACTGGAAGGACACAGACCTGTTGGAGTGACTCCAGAGGAGGTCACAAAGATGCTTAGAGGAATGGAGCACCTCTCCTGTGAGGAAAGGATGAGAGAATTGGAATAGTTCAATCTGGAAAAGAGATTTCAGGCTGCTCTAATTGCAGCCTTCCAGTACCTGAAGGGAGCCTACAAGAAAGCTGGAGAGGGACTATTTACAAGATCGTGTAATGACAGGACAAGGGGGAATGGATTCAAACTGCAAGTGGGGAGATTTGGATTAGATATTAGGAAGAAATTCTTTAGTGCAAGGATGGTGAGGAACTGGAACAGGTTTCCCAGAGAAGCTGTGGATGCATCATTGCTGGAAGTGTTCAAGGCCAAGCTGGATAGGACATGGAACAACCTGGTCTAGAGGAAGGTGTCCCTGCCTGTGGCAGGTGGGTTGGAACTTGATAATCTGTAAGGTCCCTTCCAATCCAAACCATTCTATAATTCCAAGATTTTTATGTGTCTTATTCCTGCTGAACATGCCAGTATTTAATAGCCAATAATCTAGTAAATTCTTAACTGCTCCAGAAAAGAGGCTGCTGCTTCCATAAAATCAGAGATTTCATGCACACACATACCTGTATGCTTCCCAAGCTCTGCAAGAGTGTCCTGGTACATGCTCAGCATCTGATCACAGTGAGCAATTACACTTTTGCGCATGTTGTCCCAGTGAGGAGCAAGTTCTCCCAGGTCTTTAAGTTCCTGATTCCTGTACCAAAAGGCGAAAAGAGAAGGCACTAAGTAACTCCTTAATCCATTTTCATCCAAATTAATCTAAAACAAATTTGTTACAAAACATCCTAAGAAAGATATCCTAATTGAAATAAAATCTGCTTTCAGAATGTTTGTAAGATCCGCTTTTCATGTCTGTTTTACAAGCACACAAAAAAGAATGGCAGTGAATAATGCAGTAATTTTTATGTTCAAAACTCATCTGGTATAAATGCAGTAGTCTACAAACTGAAATACTATTTCTTTCATGGAGGTAAGGCCACTTCCAGGCTCCAGAGGGCTGCGTTCACAGCAAGTAACTTCATGTAAAGAAATATCAAAACCATTGGAAAGAATACAAAGTTTGCTTTTCCCCAACACTTTCAGTATAGTTGTTTTGACACACTACTCTTTAGATACTTTCATACACATTGTAAACATATTTCTAGCAGTGTTTCTACAGAAGTCAGTTTAACCAATACGCCAGCCCTCACCACATTTTTTCAGCATTCAAAACATAACACACACACACACAAAAAACCCCCAAAAAAGCATACCACCAGTCCCCTAAAACGTCATGTCCAGTGTTCATCAGGTCAAATCAGCAGTGCTATGGTAACCAAACATGTCACTGGAAATCCACAAGGAAATCCCAAAGGAAATCCTTTAGTAAATTATCAGTTTTCCTGTACACTCTTGAGAGCTGACCTGAGTGAAATAATTTTGATTTCCTGCACAAACAAGCTTAGTACCCTGGGCTTTCTGTTTGGTTTTCCCTCTTGAAAGGAAGTTTCTCCTGTATCTATCCCAAAGCCACGTTGTGGGACCTGCTTTTAAGGAAAATGAGAGATCTTGAGTCTTCAAACATCTGAAATTTTGCGGGAGAAAATTTTTGCAACACAACCAGTTTTCCTCATTTTCCTTGAAGCATCAAGAAGAGTATTTCACTGCAATTCATGGAAGTCTTCAAAAGGACTCCCAGAGAACAGCTCTTGCATACAGAAAAATTACTGAAGAAAAAGGAAAGAAGGGGTGGAAAGAGGGAAGAAAAGACCAATGAGCCTGCAGCACAGGAACAGAGTTCACTTAGCACAGCAGATCTGACCATTAGTCAAAAAGGCTTAAAATTATTTCTTAAACAGAACAGCCACCCACTGGTACAGTGATGTTTTCCCCACCATTATTAGCTTTGCATTAGTGTGAACAGTGTTAGAATAAGCTCCATAGGTATAATTCTGCTCCTGGGGCACATGACAACCAAAACCAAACAGACTGCACTGGAAGCAGAATTAAAGCATTTTCTTTTACATGTCCTGGAAGGTATCAACATGGAAACAAAGATTACCACATACGAACTTGTTGAGAGTTTACTAACAACATGATTACTTTTTGCCATTTAATTGCTCCTGAAGCTGAACCAATTCAACTTTCCTCCATCACTACAAACAGGCAGTGTTGTAGCATAAGAATAATCTGTCGTGAAAGGATAAACCCACCATTTTCAATGACCAATTTCCTTGCCAGTTTTTAGCCACTAACATGAGGTGTCCCTTGAAATGAAAATCTTAGGGCTTCCTTCTCAGAAAAGTGTGCAACATTTGTCAGGGTATACAAGTTTGTTTATTTGCAGTGATAATATTTTGGCCCTTAATATTTATGGTGTCTGATTTAATTGCTTTAGCAACCATGTTTAGACCTGGTTGGCTTCCAAGACTTCACTGGTCCTTCTGTATGGGAATATGGTATTCTATCCAGGAATTATATCCCTGCCTCTGTCTGAGCTCATGCCTGGAGCTGCTCATCTCAAGCTGAAGTTACACAACAGCAGGAATAGAAACCTTTTATCTCAGACTAAAAAATCCAACCAAATCCAAAAACTTCCTTAACTGGCTGACTGTGAGTTAACTCCACTGACACCAATTGCAATGGGAAGGGGAAACTCAAATCCCTCAATATTAAGCTATAATAAGTTTTCAAGAAATATCAAATCCTGCCGCTATTACTGGTGACAAGGTTTGTATTTGTTTCATCTCAGAAACACGTACAAACCACTGAAGTAAAAATTCAGCCTCTAATATGTTACAAAAAAAGACACATCTGCAGTGCTTAAACAAAGAGTACCATGCTATAGCAATCTAGAGCATATGCAGCATGGACACTTTAAAGACCAAATTTTCTGAATTTATTTTCGTATTAAAATACAGCAAAATCAAAACAATAAGACAACAGGATTATATGACAGACACTTCCTTAGAAAACAGCCTTGTTGCACACTTTATATATTTATTATTTTTTTCTAATGGAATTATAGAAGACAGAGGATTTAAATAGGATTTATGTCTTGTGGTTTTTTACAATTTGCCACTGCTATTGTTGATTCAATACAATTCAGAGTTGTGGATGAAAAAAGCATTGTCCTTTCTATATCTAAGCTCCATCATCAATACTCAGTAGTACCAAGCTTTATTATTATTACATGAAAGGCCTCTTTCAAAAGTAAACAGAGTGAAAAAACTATAATATTTTTCATATTTGAAAGTTTCTAGTTCATACTAATACCATTTTACAGTTTTTTTATCTATTTTAATAATATTATAATACTTATATGAGCTTATTTCATGGAATAACTTTAAAAACACACTTCAACCAGTAATTGTGTCAACACAATTTAGCACAACAATTGTGCTGTAAAAAAAATTACAACAGATATTGATTCTACAGAGGGGAAATCAGTTACTGATCCAACTTTTCAATGCATCTGTGGAATTTTTAATAGCTTGTCAACTGAGCAGGAAGCTGAGAGCAGACTCTGTGTTGTTAAAATAGAGCTATTTATCATCTTATCCCTCCACTTCAAACCTTCTCTCAGTCTTTTCCAGATAATTGCTCTCATCACCATGACAGATCTTGTGCTCAGCATCAACTTAAGCTCATCCTACAGAATGAAATCTAAGCCTTGTCTAGAGCTGATGGTCTTTGTCTTGCTGTTCAGCTCCTCAAACTGCCTCCTGGATAGTCTTTGTGTCACAGCCCAAAGGAAAGTCCACCCAAGAACATGTCTTAGCTTCCACTGTCTCCTGCCTGGAGTAATCAGCTACATTCCTTGGTGGCCTTGGCATAATCTTGCCCCATTTGTATCTAACCAGAATATAGATGTAAACAGTCTGTCCCATTCCTCATTCTCCACCTTAAATATTAGCTAATTAGCCAATTTTTAAGTCTTTTGTAGGTAATTCTAGTTTTCACATGCATTCTTTCTTTTGGTAGACTGATTATGTTCCAAGAAGTCCATTAGCAAGGAATGTCTGAAAACTCAAGGCTCAGATGAATATTCTACCTTTGATATACCAACTCATGCTTTTTTTATTTTTAAGAACACCTTAGGTGCATGATTATAGTACACCACTAAAAGTACCTGAAACAGGCACAATGAATTTCCTGTATGATTCATGTTAGTAATTTCTACTTAAACAGCTGCTGCTTTGTGCCATGCACTCTAATGACAATAGCAACAGAAAAAGACTTGCTCATCACTTTAGATAGAACAGCTTAGAAGTCTGAAGGGAACATATTCAATGCTAAAATACAACCCCCTGATTTCTGTAAGGAGCACTTTGAATGAGTGGTATGCATCATGTTACAAAATGATTTGAAGGCAGTCCCAACACTGAAATCATGTTTCCAATGAACTTGTTTTTGCAAAACTACCACCAACAGTCCAGACACCATTGTGGAATACACAGTGAAAACCTGTGGTCAGTGACAATAAATCAAAATAATGTAAAACATCAGCAATATGTTAAGATGAGCAAGAGGAGTGAAAAGGGGGCAAGCCCTCAAAGAACTTTCTTGGGTCTGATTACTCTGTCTCAGAAAAGGGAACAGCAGAAATAGCCATTTCCATCATTAAGGACACAGCACAAATCCTGACAAATTGAAAGATGAAGTTGAAAAGATCAATGCAATTAACAGGAGATAATTAAGAGAATATATGATAAAAGCACATGAACCAAAAATGCTGTATGAAGACCAAGTAGCAATTTTTTTATACATACAGCTTCAAAAATCCAATGATGCAATTCCCAGTGAAGCAAACATGACAAATTCAAAACCTAAAAAATGAAGTGATTTTGGCCTCCCCCCAAGTAAAATTAGCTTCTGAAATCTACTTTCGCAAAACATCAGAAGCAAAGAGCTTAGCAGGATTCAAAACAAGATGAGACATTTCTGCAGATTATATTTGCAAAACTTCTATAATATTATAATGGCATACAAATTCTGAATATTTATCAAACAGGAGCTTTGGAGTAAATATACACCATTAGCTTTGGGATATGACTCAATCACTCATAAGGAAAGGAACCTTAGAGGCTTCTTTCTAAAGAAAGGAGCACAGGAATTATTTTTCCTAACAAAGTTCACTTTAAAATGCATGGATAACAATTTCATCTTTTTTTTTTTTTT
>VZTJ01004895.1:831567-862272 GCA_013397795.1 Orthonyx spaldingii
TTTTTTTTTTTTTTAAGAACAGAAGCAGATAAAATTACTCTCATTTTTCTTTGCTACAAGATATGCTCCTGTGATATATAGGCAATAAACCCCAGATAAACAAAATAACATTCCCTCCAGAAATAAAATTATCATAGTCTTTTCACTATATGGTTTCCTAAACAGACAAATAATTATTAAGGAGGAGTTAATCCTTTCTGGGGAAGCTAAAAAAAAAAAAAAAAGAAGTATATTTTTCTTTCTTTACTAATAAGTTTCTTTTAGAATCTCTTTAAAACAGTTGCCATTTTTGCCTTCTTCTTACAGAATTTCCAAAAATTGTGCCAGGTTTTGGTAAGTCTGACCTCACAGGCAACTAAAAACTACAATGCAGGGTGTGCTTACTTTTTGCATGGCCTGAACAGTTGTTTAGAAACAAACAAACAAACAAACAGAAAAAAAGAAAAATAAAACAAACGAAACAGATAAAAATATCCCACCAGAACCACATGCGCAAACTACCCACCCCAAAAAAACCAAGTTAACAAATACATTAAAAAATATTTTAAAGCCTGTTTTCCTATACATATGAGGAGAATAGACTGGGGGGGTTGCAAAGCCTTGATAATATTTTATACTGTTCCTAAGAGCTGAAATTTTTAAGTTCCTGTTTAATTTCTATCCACCACCATCCCCTTTTCATTATCCGTAAGTGTAGACAATATATAAGCTAAATTAAACTCATTTCTCCCTTCCTGCCTTAAAACACTTTTCCTTCCATTCCTGCCATAAACTCTTTCCCTGCTAAACTCTCTCCCTTCCTTGGATATTTTATTACCTGGATTTATCTTTCAAAACCTCAACATCTTCAAAGAGCATGATCATTTGAGGTTAATTGTATGATTTGCATTTAATAGCAGAGGATAATTCTCCTGCATCAGAGAACTGCAGAGTCTCAAATTCAGTAATACTTAGAACGGCATTTGTGGAATTTACACTTTTATCTGAAATTATATTTTAGTAACTAGCAATAGTGTCTACAATTGGTTTACAGTTTTTTTGTTTGGTTATTTTTTAATTTTGAGTGTTTCACCAGAATACAGTGGAATCATCTTAAGACAATATTGCTTCAGTTCCACAACATGGGCAAAAACATTTTACTTTCAAAGTTTACATTTCCTTCTTTCAGTTTGAAGTCATATATGTGGCAAGATTATTCACATTATTAATTGAACAATTACTCAACCATTTAAATATTTTCTGTGTTTCTGTTTTCTTTTTTCCCCCCAATTTATCAATCAGAATGCATTATTCAAAATACAGAGTGAGGATCTCTGTGACACAAGCAACATCATAAAACTGTACAATGCTTTTTTAGTCACCATAATGCCTTAAGTGACAGGAACTGACGAAATTACACCCAAGTCAATGCTATTAGAGCCAAAGATAAGTACTGCTAAGTTCAAAACCTTTAGCTAACAATGTAAAAACTCAAATGATTTTTGTGATGACAGAGTTTGAGTGTGCTAAAATAACTATAATCTTGAGAAAAAGACTATTTTTCACTTCAATTTTGCATTTTTTCACTATCTTGTGGGAGGCTCTAATTTGCTCAATATGGACTTCTTTAGGGCATGCTGTGCACAAATGTAACATCTGGAAATCTTAGCAGCCTTTGCTAACCTATACTGAATGATTTCTCTGGAGTCTTAAAAACTGTGGATCTTGCAAAAAAGCCTTCTCGGAGACGACAGTTTCAATATAGAAACTAAGTTAGCATTTTATAGCTTTTAGCACTGCTGAATTCTAGGTAATTCTAGATATATAGAGGTAACTGTCACCAAAAAAAAAAAAGCAGGTGATGTCACTCCATTCCAATGCAGTACAACTTTGAACACCCAAAATCGAAGTAAAATCCAGGAAATTTTACTTAAGTCATCTATGAAAGCCCCTTTTAGACTTTCACACAGTGTTTCACACAGGTCATCTCTTCCATAATTGGTTGTGAACAGTGAAATCAAGAGGAGAGAGAATTATGTTCATTAATTACAATATTTTATCATTTAGTTTATAAACTAATGGGGTTTAAAATTGATCTTGTCTGATGAGGACAATTGTCTAAACACTATTTACAAAAGTCAAGCTACACTTATGTTCATATATTTATATTCCTCTATGCAGTAACTGATGGAGAGTAAGAAGAGAAAGGTTTCACATCCTTTTTGAGGCACAATGGGGTAAATAGTGCATTTGTATGTGTTTGAGCTACATTTTACTGACAAGTGATGTTGTGAAGTCATTAAGTGGACAGGCATATTAACAGTGCCTCTCTGAATGTGGTTGGTTCAGTTGTCTTCAAATGTCATGGTAAGCTTACCCAAAATCACTTTTATTAAATGCTATCACCTCTTTACCCAAAACCATTCTTATTAAATGCTATCACCCCTTATCAATTAAATGCTGTCACCTCAATATCAATCTTATGCAACGTTTTTGCAATGCCACTGCTCAAAACCAAGTCAAGTAAATACCAATATCCAAAGGTCCAAAAAAAACAAAGCCTACTCCCAACACATGGCATTGGTGCCTGGGGCTCCACTTCTTAATAGTTGTGTAATAAGAGGAAGTAGAAAAACATGTATTTTTCAGACAGTCTGAACGTTGTCATCATTCCATAATGTTACATGAAAGAAAAAAAAAAACCAGACTGCATAGATTTGCACCCAAAAAAAGCCTAGTGTAGATGGGACAGGGCAGTCATTTCTGATGCAGGAGAAAGCTTGAGTGTGTGCTTTGTACTCTGGAGAGAGGGTTTAAGGTCAGTAATTTATATTTGAAATTTTTTTATGAGTAGCGATCACAAATGTCATGGGCCAAATTCAAGTATAGGTGGAATTTCCTTTCAGCCAAGTTGCATCTACACCAGTTGCATCTACAACTCCAAGCTTCAATTATATAGGTCAATCAACTTTCTGAACAATTACTATAAGCTAAGCCTTTTATAATCATTAGGTTCAAAGAATCACTTAGCTAATATTGCATGACACACGTAAAATATCTGGACCAGATTTGTGTAAAGAAATATTAAAAACAGAGGAAAGGACTCAAAGAGGAAACAGAATTAATTTTGTAATAAAAACCAGCAAAGCAGACTGTATGACCCTTACTAGAACAATAAAAATTACCATATAGCTCCTATTAAAATTTCTTCCAGGGAGGTTTGAAGGATAAAATCTTTAATGTATGCATTTCTTTAAAAACATTATTTCATGCTGAAACCCAAAGTTAAATACCCTTAGAGGTTACATATTTCAGAGCACCATGTCAGTAAATGAAAGAGTTTGGTTAACAATGAACACTGGAGTTTTATCAAGAGATAAACAATCTTAAGAGCTGTGAGAAAAGGGAATTTAAACTACGATTTATAATGAATACTGAATAGGATTAATACTTACTTGCATATTTTTACAGGTAATTGCTTCAGACCTGACTATACTGAAGCCACAATAAAAATAAAACAAAACCGGCTGAGTGTGATAAGAAGTGGCTTCTGAGGCAAAAATATCTATCCTTTTGTACTAACTGGGGGAAAAAGACACAGAGAAGAATACTTGAGAAGAGAATAGCCTGAAGATGGTGCAGTGTATGTTTTGTGTGAGTTCAACAACTAATATAGTAACACCCTCCCTCCCTCACACGTTTTACTTGATTACAAGTGTAAGGACTCCACAAGGACACGCATCTTAGTAATTATTTTGAAAAGCAAAGCCCAGACATAGCTGAAGCTCCAACCCACACTCTTACATGGTGATAGATGACAGAGATGCCCCTCTTCCCACCATCTGCTAGTATTCTACCATGTGCTGTTGCTCTTTTTGGTTAGTCTTACCTCCTCCCTCAGACTGTATCAATCACTTTGTCTCTTTTTCTTTCACACCCACACTTTCAACTAGGCTTGAACAGCTTAGCCACATTGGCAGTCAGGAAAAATCAGAAGCCCTTGTCTCAATCTTCAAGCAACTTTTAGTTCTGTTTCTTTCTCACAGCTTTTGGTTATTTTGGTGAGGAAAAAACCCCACCATCATGATTTTTTACCACGAGTTTATCCAGGGAAGTAAATTCTAAAATATGAAATAACAACAAGGGCTATTACTTGCATTATGCCTTTGGAGAGAATAATGCAGTAGTAGTAAAAGTAGTTAAAGTAATCCTCTAACATTTAAAAGGCATTTACCCGTGGGGCAAATGAAAATATGGGAAGTGCATGAACTGTGCAAGTCAGCATAAGCTACTTTTATTGCTTACTAAAAAAAAACCCTTGCACATAAGTATTCTCAAACAAGATGAGGCCATAAATGCCTAAACACAGCACTAAATGAATAAAATAAAGTATTATAACAATTCATAGGATTTTTATAACCCATCATCACCATGCATAAGTATGTATCAGTCCACTGACTTCATTAAAATCAAGATTCCAGTCTCCCACATGCTGTTCGATTGGCATAAAAACATCATACAGAAGCAACAGATGGGGTGAATAAAAAAAGAAAAGAAGCTCCATATTGCAGGACAAATAACCTCCGTAAACCATAAAGGGAAGGAACTGCCTGAAAGTTGACAGGGTGGCTTTGGGATGCAGCACTAGGTCACAGTGTTACTCTTATATATGAGATCAGATGCCCATCTATGTGTGAAGCAACTTCCATGAGGAAAGGGGCAATATCTTCTACATCATCCGTTATTATTGAAAAAAAGAAGGCATTGTCTTCAGGGTAGCCCTGGACTACTTAAAATAAAGGAGTTTCCCCACAATTCTATTGGCACAGCTCAAAAGGATTCAAGGACAGGACATTTTAATCACTGCAGTGGGAAATTGGACGTACAAAGGATTTGGGGAGACCTGTGTTCCCTATTCTCCTTTTTCCCCAGGCCATAAACATTGTAACGATTCTCAGACATCTCTCCTGATGTCTGAGGCCAAACATGAACTAAGTTTTCGAAACACCATTAATTTGGTATCCTTTTCTTATGCCAACTAATTTAGATAGCTAGAGGAATGCCATCTTCATCCTCATTGCTCCTTTATTCACTCCAAACTTGTCATTTTCCATTGCTTACATAATGTCTGTCTGTGTTATTAACTCTACCCAGACATGTAGCCAAACGCACCATAATGTTGTTCACACCCCTGTCATTTGCTGATTCTTTATAAAATGTTAACTTTCCAAAATATTTATACTGTTAACCAAATGTTGGGGTTCACAGATTTAAAGTCATGAGTGGACTTCAGCACAGTTCACTGCTCAGAACTTAGGATGTCACTGCAGTACTAAAAATTCTGACCAGTCAATTCTGTTGTTCAGTTCTTAGCAGCCACAAAGTGTCCATTTCATTCTTCAAATTAATATTTTTTAGCTCATCATTTGCATGACTCTAAGTCAGAAAAATAAAATGTAGTACTTACTATTGCTGCTGCTTCTTCCTTACCTTCTCATATCCTCCTTTATGTGCAGATTTATTAATTCTTTAGGAACATGGAAAGAGAGGACGGTCTCAGCCATCTGTTCCCGGATCTGCATCCACTTGTTGTCAGAAGTAGGGAATCTGTACAACTTATAGACTGGGTTTCTTAACACTGCAAAGAGTAAAAATATCATTGCTTTACTGTGCTTATGCGACTCTGAAAATTTATGGCAACAATTTCATGCAAAGAAAAATACATTATTTCCTCCCTTGCTCACAAAATTAATTTTAGAAGCATTAAAATTCTGTTAAAAACATTTAATTTTTGTTTTATTTTCTATACCAGCATGTGGAGGACAAAGTACTATTAGTACAGTAAATAAATCACATTTTACCAGCATAGTAGGTAATACGTGAATTCAGGATTTCAAAGTAGTGAGAATGTAAATTAGACTCTCTTTTCTTACATTTAAGCTGAAGTTAGGAAAAACAAAAAGCACAAATTGAACAATGAACTCAATATAGTTCCCACCATTGCTTACCACCTGCTAGAACCACTCACAATTCCAATAAATTGCACAGGACTCAGAGTTCAGCTCTCCCTTTATATGCACCCATAGAAGTCATGAACACAAATAGAAAGTGTGCTTCTACATTACAGGAAACTTAACCTTTGACCATTTTAGAGTTGCCTTGATCATTGATGTGGTCAAGACACTGCCACTACATAGAAATAAATATAACAGCCCTGTTAAAACGTTACACGCACTGTTTTCAGATCACTATTGCGACATGACATAAGAAAATAACATTTCCTGGTGTTTGGGAAGATAATGCTTAAAACCCATCATGTTTATTATTTTACAGTTCTCACATGCTGGCTACATTTCCATTCAGATCTTACAAAGATGCTCTACAATAAAAGTGGGAAATTTCTACTGTCTCCTTTCCATCTTTTTCTTTTCTTTCTTTAACCCTGCTTTTAATTTTCCAGAAAGAACAAATAGGGGAAAAGCTGAGGAAGAAAGAGTCCTGTTTTACTTCTTTGATAAGCTTACTTGGAGACAAATGATTGTCATTTAACACACATGTCCACAGCTTCCTAACTCAGAACGACTTTGGACAGCCATCCAAATCCCTCCATTCTGTCAGCCTTCTGGAATAAGCTGCCTTCCAACAGGCTCCCATTGATCTGCCACTGAGTGGTCCATAACTCAAAGGAATGCATTCCCCATATGTGCTGTGGGGAAACTGCTGCTGTGAAAATGACATCTACTAATAGACATTTCAATTCACAACTCCCTGACACCATTAATGCCCATGTAGGCTGATTTATAGAGAAGGAAAAAGAAAAGATACACAAACTGTCTTGTCTAGCTAAGCAACAGGTTTTATAACAGAAATCCTTTAGGAAAGGCCTAAAACAAGACTAGAGATTCAAAGATACTGATAATAAACCCATTGCTGGCAACTCAAAGAAAGGAATGTTTTAAACTGCAATGTTTAAGTAGCTGTACTGCTCTGTATTCCCATCACTCTACTGAGATGTCTTTCATTTTTACTCTTCAATGAAAACCTGAAAGCCTTCTTAGAGTAATTTTGCCTTTAGTTATTAGTGATTTTACTTTCACAAACTAAATTCTGACTTAGTGTTGCGAAATAAGCCAAAGAGATACTTGAAATCTCTGACATATGAATAACAGCAACTTTTCTTTACTACTAATACCCAAAGTATCTTAATGTTCAAACATTTTTCCACACACTTTTAGAGTTTGAGGATCCTCACCACACAGATTTACGTACAGAAAAAAGCATCTCCAAGTCCTGTACCTATGATCAACTTTCACCCAGTGTCCAGGCTTTATTATATCACTTGGTTAAAATATGCTGCAATGCATATTGCCCATTTTCCTTCTCTTTTGCTGAGATTCTTGTAATCAATGAAATCAGTCTTGTCAGTAAGATTAACAGTCTCTGTCAATTCACAAAGCTGATTTATGGCACCAATCATCTGCCATTAAAAAGGCAGGGAATGCAAATTTTCAAATGTCAGGGAGAGCTCAGGAAACAAAGGGGTAATTCAGGTCTGGCCTTAAAACTGGCAAACCAGATGATTTTGGGTTGGGTTTGGTTTGGTTTTCTTTATTGTGCCACCTAATCAGTAGGGAGGAGGCTGGTACATATTACCAGAACATTTCAAACGATGATGCCTCAAACACAAAAGACTCTTTTCTTTAATTTACCTTTTTATATCTACTTCCTAAGGAGTTTATCAAAGGATGTTTGTCCAAGAACAGCCCTTAAATTTGCACTCAGAATCTATTACACTGAAAAATACACATTAATCTGTGAGAACTTAATGCACATACATAGCTGAAAAATCTCCTTCCATCTCCCCCAGTCACAACCACCATCACAGGGAAAAAAACAAAACAAAACAGAAAACCCATCATGACTGCAGCAAGGGACAAAGAACGCTGGAAATATGGATCCAAAGTTGTGACTTTTATTGTTGCTAGAACTATTAAACTCCTCTCCAGGTACTAGCTGAATTTTCAAGTCTTTGATTCAGATCTGAATTTTCAGATGGGGATAATCTCAAGTGTGTTGTAAGTTTTTTTAAATGGCCAAATCATCTCTCCATTGGGTTTAGGAAGAAAATTTCATTTATCAACTTAGACCGGGAATTTTTCCCAAAGAATCCAAATAATTCCAATACATAGTATTGCCAAAACTTAAGATTGTCAATAAAATCTGCAGAGTACTTGATGTTTTCCTTATAAACAGAACTACTGAAGTCATGTGATTCCATAAAAGATCTCAGAAGTATCTTCCTTTCCAATTACAACACCAGTTAATTTCTAACTATCACAAGTTGTCTAGGACAGAATTCTAGAAGGGATGTAAAAGCACCCAAACAATAAGAATGGTAAGACTAGAACTGACTTATATAAAAAGTAGTTATTAAAATGAGTGGAAGTTTCATAAACATAATCCTTCCTGTATTTAGAAAGTGATCATGAGAGGCATTAAAAAAATAAAATCCACATGAACTTCAGTGGTTAAGAAAGAGAAAAGCCTATTTAAAAAGCTTTTCTCTAGAGCATCAAGCCTAAAAGCCAATGCCATATATTTACCCGTCCATATTTTTGGACATTCTCATTTTTAAATTTGAAGACCTCTGTGCTTTTTATTCCATGCAATATCCTTCACATTGCTTCCCCTGTAAGTAGAATAAAAAAATAATAAAAGATTGAATACTCTGGTTTTATTTTCATTCCCTATTGAACATAGATCAAAGCATATCTCTGCCATATATTAATTTACTAACAGTGCTTCTATTTATAGCTTTCTTTGCAGCATAGGTATATGATGTGTATTACCTCAGGAACAATAATTACAGCTTTCTTAGTTGTCCTTAATTTCAATTACTTTTATTCTCTTTTTTTACTTAGAGTGCAATTTGTTTACATGCAAACAACTGGCAAACTCTCCAGCATCATAAATAAATAACGGAATTTTGAGACGTAAATTCAATCTCTTGGGGTATAAATGGAATAGTGATAAGGCTCTGAAATGCACTACTCATTCCCACTCACTCAATAAGCATCTCATAACTCACTGGAGGGCTGCGAGTTCCCTACCCTAAGATTTAAATTTCAGAAGAATGCCAGTGTGCTTCTATGCCTACAGGCTTAAGGATTCACAGAGGGGTATTTTTTTCAGTTCCATCATTTTGAAGGCCTGATAAACAACAAGAAACAGCAAGTAGCAGAAAGCTTTACAACAGTATACACATGTACTTAATATGTAAGTATATGGAAGACATACTGTTCTGGAGGTAGTTCTGTGTGAACACACCAGGGAAAGCAGTGCAGGCACTGTGGATGTTATTGGGTTTCCTGACACTCCTACACAGGTACCCATATGAGAAATCCAGTCTGTCTCCAGGCAACACTGAGAGCCTTAATCCTCCCCAGCCAGGGAGGCATGCTGGGGGAAAAGTCTGATGGGTTGGGGAAAGAGGCTGACAGTATAAAAGGAGTGCTAAAATTTTCTAAGAAAAGAAGTTGCGAATTCAATAAAAAGAGTGGGACTGACAAAACCTGGAACCAGTGCCTGGTGTCAGCAGGAAAGTGGAGGCTATGCTGGGTGAGAAGAGAAAGTCAAAAGTACAGGAAACAGATTGAAGAATCATTATTTATCAGAACAAACTTCCTGTGAGTGCAAACTCTTACTAATATCCTGCATGCTGTCATTTCTTGCATATGCACCTGCAGTTCTGCTCTTTCCCCTCAATTCTTTAAAAAAAACCCCAAAAACCAAAAAATGACCTAAAAAGCCCTCCACAGTGTGTTTGACTTTATAAACCCTAGTAATGTTGTGTGGGATTTGGTTTTATATTGTGCTTGTACATGAGAATAATAAATGTAAAAACACTGTCTAGATATACTATAGAATCATGTGCATACTCTTGACAAATTGATCTAAACTTCAATATTCATAAAAATTACATCTACCTTAGAAGTTCCAAGAAAACACATTCACAATCTACAGCATTTTCCCATACAAAGGAATTCAACCAAAAACCCCAATCAAACTAAAATCCCCCGCCAAAAAAATCCAAAACAACAGAGGCAACAAATAGAAAGAAATCAGTCATGAATCATATTGTTCTCTGAACAGAACTGTCATTTATATAAGTCCCACTAATCTGGATGACATACAGAATCAGAAAACTGCACTGAGTTAGACCAAATCCTTCAATTGACTCTGTATCTTGTCTCCAAGAAAAGCCATAAATAGATACCTAGAGATGCAAGATACCCTCCCTGCCTCCAGCTGTTTCCAGTTCAGGAAATTCTGAAGACAGATGTAATTCCTGTACATTCAGTAAATCCTCAATTAACATCTTTCTCACTTTGAATTGATGAAAAGAAATGGCAGTTCTGTAGAACAAATGTTTCCCTGTTTCTGACCAAGTCCCAACAACTCACAGAAAAAAATTACAGCATTCCTGCATACATGGAAGAACCTAATTTTTGGAGGTTTTAGTGCTTCATTCAGACTGCAAAGGTGGTCTAATACGTCTGTCCTATCAGAGAAGTCAGACGAAAAAGTTTCAGTAAGGGTTTTAAAAGGCTGTAAAACTTCAGCAACACTTCTCCTCAACTGTATGCAGCAAACAGAATTCTTGACAGCGCTGTGGTTTCAGATGACCCGTATAACTTATTTGTGACATTGTTACTGCAGAGTAATGGAGATTCATAAACTTGGGCTAATAAAAGTTTTATGGTGCAGCATATCAGCATGTTATATTTCTCAGTATAATGAAAGAGAAATAGATCTAGTTTAACACCATGTACTCGAGCCCAGAGCTGGCCTAGAATTGAGAATGCCTTGCCAACAGCTCCCTTCATTCTAGGACAGATAGCTTCCAGATCTAACTGAAACTGCCACTTCATCAGCTATGAGAGAGATTGATTCTCCTGGGTATTCACTTACAAATAATGCATAATTATTTAACAGAATGCCATGCAATGACATGACACAAACTTACGAGGCTAATTCCATGCCCATGGAAATCACTGACAGTCCTGAAAATCATTGACTGGTAAAGATATAGGAGATGGAGATTTCAGCACTGCTTCAGAAAGCATAATTGACACACATTTCCTCACATTTCTCAGTAAAATGATACTGTCAAACACGTATAAAACACTAAAATATTGGACTTAGACATCTGTGCAGCATTTGAAGAGATTTTATCAGCTCTGCCCCAAATCTGTGTGATTTCTTCAGGACCTGACACAGCATTGCAAGAGCCAACTCTTACAGGTGTTGGAATTCTTACCTGCATTTAAGGAAGGCAGGTTGTCTTTCCCACTTATGTCTTCAGTGGCTGTACACTCATGAACCAATGCACACTGCAAAAGAAATGCAACTAAAAACATGACACACTCGGGGGTCTGAAATAAACCCATGGCAGTTTATAAAAGGCTGGAAACCGTCACTGATAATAATATAAACTTCCCAAGCCTTAATTATAATTTATGTTTTTGTCTTTATATTTCTAGTCCAAGATACTGTAACACAATCAGAATTATAGTCAAGAAAATGACAAAATATAATCAGTTGTTTCATAATAAAACAGAGGTTTCCTATCAGTATAGTGGCAGAAGTGTTGAGAGATATTAATAGTTTAGCTTAATAAGTTTTATCATATTCATATGAATAAGGCACTTTAGTTTAAAACAATTTTTGACAAGTTTTGTGCTTTCAAAGAGGTTTCTTTAGGCAAAGCAGTTTTCACATGCATAGTGCAAGAAAACACTTCATTAATTTTTAAACAAGGGAAAAGTAGCAAGCACAAAAAAGTCTTTAAAATGTGCTCACAGTTTATGATTGAAATAATTTGTAATACAAGTGAACCGGAATATTTCTTTGATAAGATTAGTGCATAAAAGTATAAAAAGTTTATGGAAAAATCAATCAGTGTACACCTATGTTAAATGTAGCATGAAGTATATTTTTAATGTTCCTCCTACACCCAGAGGGAAAACAAATGAGAGTGATAAAGGAGATGATCTAAAGGTGATAGGGAGCTCTGTTCCCAGGGCTTCCCATTTTCTAGAAGTTCAGTAGGAGAACTTAAGGCAGAGAGCAAGACATCAAGTACTCTCTTAACAGTTGATACCTGAAAATGAATTTAACCATCACTTTCCCTTTCCATGAGAAATTACTGCACATGGTTTATCTAAAAGTGAACAAAGCCAATTCAAAACTTATTTATTTGAAGTAATTCAGTAACTCTGCATTCTCACAATTGCATTCTCCTTATCAACATATAAACCAAGACTGTGCTGCAATTAATTTGTACAAACTGAGGAGTCCTTTAAAGACCACAAAAAATACATCTGTCACAAGGCTGGTCTTTCTTTACAAGTATTAGAAACCCCTAGAAAGATGCTATTAAAGCCTTCTGTCTCCCCCAGGCCAGACACAGCTCATTAAGTACATCTCAAATAATTGCAAGGAGTCCCATTCCACATTTTGAAACGAATGAAAAGCAAAATTAAAGAGAAGACTGAAAAAACAGCTCATGTTGCCTATCTTGTGCAAGTTTTACAGTTCAAAATCAGAAAGCATTCACAGTATTTGTTGGCTTTTTGGAACTGCTCCCACTCATCTACTGTTTTAAAAAGGCATTGAAGTCCTTTGAGCTAAGTGGTGAAAAGAAAGTGTAAAATCTACCCTCAGAATTTGACCCAAAAGCAGACTGGTTTGGCTGAGCAGAAAAGATATTGAAAGTAACGTCCTTTTCTCAAAAAATACAGTCCTATAGGTTATTTCCAAACAAAAAATGCTGCATTTCCTGTAGCAATATCCAGGATTTTTTTCCCCATGAAGATCAGAATACACCACAGTGTTAAGCAATAAACCATTGCATTAGGGCTGCAAAATCTGTGTGCTCCCATGAAACGCAGCTGAACCTACCCCTCTGCAAGGGAATTCACCTTTTTGGCTTGCCTGTCTGTCATTCTTCCCAGCTTTTCAGTACTGTGGGCACAGATTGCACATAAAAATCAACATGAACTGGACTTCAAGGGCAGAAAGCAGAACAGCTATCCAAGGAAAAAAGGAGCCGTTTTTACGGCATCTCTCTGGACAGCTTTTTGATCAGAAGTGATCAAATACATTCAGTTGAGATAAAAATAAGCTATTTGTTTCTTAAAGAAGGAAAGGGATTAAGAAACTCAGGTTAGAATATTACTCTGTACATTTCCATGAGGTTTTTTTTTCAGTCAAGGGAGATAAGTGTACATAGTACTTAGTCCAGAAATTTTGTTTTAAGTCCTTAGCCCAATTTGCTAATTAGTATTTTAGACATCTGGCACAACTGATCATTCTAATTAACTTTATGCAATAAACTGAGTTTCTACCTTTTGATCCTGGGTATCTGCTGTGATGTGGTCTGTTTCTCCCTCCTCTAGTTCTCCCATCTTCACAAGATTGACTTCAATGGTACCAACTGTCTTTCCACCATCAGATGTTCTAGAAAAAAAAGAACAACCCATAACACTGGGTCACTTGCAGCATCAAATTCTTTCAATTAAAATATTGTCAATAAATATTTAGTCCTCTCTCCATTCTGTACAGCTGCAGTCACCTGTATTGAATTGGCTGTTTACAGTCACAAATCAGCTGTTAAAAATGAGGCAACTTCTTTAGGGCAATGACAGTTTTCATCACAAAGCTGAGGATGGGTAAGTGCTATAAATGGTGCATGAATTTATGAACACTCTAAGTTTGCATTCTAGACCTTATCCTGTCTGTGGACCTTCAGATAAAGGGCTGTAATACTGCACCAATATTCCACATAGGACCTGCAATCCCACTGCAGAGTACATGGCTTGGATTCCTAACAATTTATAAAGAAAGGACATACTGAGTGTATTAATAAAACCCCTGCAAAACCAAAACAACAAAACTAATCCGAATAACACTTTTTCTTTTGTAATCCCTCCACAGAGTAATTGTTCAGAATCCATCCCATTTCTTGAACTGTATGGGAACAGTAGTACAGTTTCAGGTGAATTCCTTTATTAGCATCTCCACAAATAGTTTCCTTCCAACTGATCAAAACCAAATAGCAATTCAGATGTACATCACCAAGAAAAGAGTATCATTGACTACCTTTTGGAGGAGACAAGGGTTTAAAGTCCAGAAAGACAGCAAATGCTTTTTAGCTTTCACTGGCAGCAAAGCACCAAGGTTAATGGCACAGTCTACCTCCCCTGGCTTGTTCTGAACACCGGATTTTTTGAAAGGAAGGAAAGAAGAGTAACAGACCATTTCATAATAATGAGGAAAGGGTAACAACTGGCACCAAGCAAAAATAGGCAAAAGGAAATGATGAGAATAAGTTCAGCAGAATTGCAAAAACACAGCGAGGAACGAGAATCAAAACAAATATGTTTGGGGAAATACTGTGTATTATCTGAGAAGTGAAAATGAAGAGGGATGAATCAGGAAAAAAAATACATAAAAAAGTTCAGTGTCATAAAGCCACAGAATTATAGAATATAATGAGTTAGAAGGGACCTATTAGAATCATCAAGTCCAACTCCTACAGTAAAATCTCAAGAAATAGTTACTCCCAAGCTTCCAATTTAAATAATTATTTTGTTGCAAACCATTAGGCTTTAATATGCACTTAGTAGAACACACTCACCTTGCAACTGTACAAATCTGTTCTTCCATAAAACCTTGCAAAATAAACATAATTCTTCGTATTTTACATGTGTGAAACTTCATTTGCTCTAAGCCAAATTAATTACTGACAATAAAGGAACAATTAAAAATGAACCAGTTCCAGATAGTTTTGCAATTGAAGAAGCCTATATTAATTACATAAATACTGTGTAAAAAGCACACAGAAGAAAAGTAATAAGAGTTCCGTTTTCAAATGGTGCTTATGAGCAGAAATACACCACAATTTTGAAATGCATGAGAACATCTTATGTGCCTTCTGAATGAAGAACTTTCCCCCAAGGTGCTACAGCCTCGTGGTTTGACTTCACTTCTTTTCTCCTTGTTGTGTCAAACCGGCACCCGAACTAGGCTACGTCCACCAATGGACCATGGCATTCCCAAGCAGAGAGGGAATATATCAGATGTCAACAAATTACACATATCTTTAAAAACCAAAGCGTGTGGTTGTGAGACTGAAAATTTTTCAGCAGCGTAAGGTGTTCTGATCAAAGTGTCAACTGAATGAACTGATAAAAGCCAACAAGGCCTGTTGCTTCAGTAAAACAAAATGGAAGTGGAAATGCTAGTTATACCTTCTCAATCTTTGTTGTTCTTTAGAATGCTACATATTCCCCTTTGCTGCTGTTATTAAAAGTATGGCAGTGAGCACTGCATTGCTTGCCTGCATGAGGAGCAATATGTATTTTGTGCAGGTTTAAAAACAATGATTGATTTAATTTCACTTTTGCATCTTTTTTATTTTATTATTTTCTTCTCAAAATCACTGCTGTTCTGGTCTAATACATATGTAATATTATAATCTGGAACATGCATTACCTGAAAGAGAGGTAATGCAGCAGAATAAAACTAAACAGTGGGACCTGTTGCATTGCATTTATACTTCTTCCTCCAGTTCCTATACTCTCACACAGAAATATGAAAACACAATTTAACAAAAAAAGCTAACAACAGAACCAACAAATCCCCAAACCAGTTTCTTTTGAATGCTACAGGCATACAAATCAACAAAAAGCTCTATAAATGCCCAGGGCGAAACTCCTCTGATCTGTGTCAGACTCTGATTTTAAAACACCAGCAGTGCATGACAGTCTTCAAATAGACATGTCATGCATTTCAAACTTTCCAGCAATATCATGAGATTAACATTTCACTTGAAAGAAAATTAAAAGTGAGAAACAGAAGTGATACAGTGGGGGGGGAAAAAAGCCTAGTGATTATAATTTAATAGGACAAAACCCTGTATTATTTTACTTTGCATTAACAGCGTTGTGCACACACACACACATATATATGTACACACTTCATGTCATTTGTCTGCACAGATGTGAAGAGACTGTCACGCACAGACAATTCAACAGAGCATCAGAGAAATAATTAATTGGTTTCAGGATACTTCATAATGCATTAGGATGGAATCAGCTTATTTGCTGTAGTTTAATAAAGCTGAGAAGGGCACTCTGCATCCACATGGTGCAGTGAAGATGGTCCCTGCATCAAATTGCTCCCAGTCATGAGACAGGAGACACTATATCCCCACAGAACAAAGGACTGTACCTTGACAACCTTCATAGGGCAAGTTGGGATGGGGGATACTGCAAAAGGAGTAAAATCAGTGCCAATGTAAGAAGCCTGTATATGGCACAAAATCCAGTTGACTTACAGAGCTGGAAAATTGCTGGAGGTTTTTTTTAGCAGCTTGGGACAAGGAGCAGCAATCATCTGATAGCTATCGACAGAGCACCTGCATTCGAAATAGATTTCTCTACCATTCCAAGTCCTTAAGAATCCCCAGGTCAGTATCAGTTCCCTCAAATGTGAGGGAAGGAGACAGCCAGTAACATCATGAGCAGCAGGAATTTGTGCCCACTTTATTACTTCTGGCAGTAAAAGGTTGACCAAGGCATCCAGAGAAGAAGAAGGTAAGAAGATAGTGATGGAAAAGTAAGTGAGCTAGATGGGCTGAGAACAGCAGTCATTTGCCTCCAAAGCTGATCTCATCAAGTCTCATTACCACATGTTGAATATGCAAATTTAGACTTGCTAATTGGTTCCCATGACTGTACACTTTTCTTCAAAAAATAAAAAAAAAAAAAAATCAAAAACACAAAGGAAAAAGGAAGCAGACTGCATCTTTGCATGGCTGTGTTAATTATGAAAGACAAAGTGACTGCCTGAAAAGCAAACTGCATGACCAAGTCTAGCAGGCAGCTCCTTACTCCAGTGCATAATACACAATTGATACAATTAGCACAGACTAACTTACAGATTGTCATAAAATTAATTTCTCCACTGGTATAATATATTTTGAAATATCCAAGCACAAAAGTACTGTAGTTGCACAAAAACAATTATCTGTGAATTCACAGTGAAGCCTATTACAACAATCAATACAGGTTTTAAACAAGTCCACTGTAAATAACATTCTGTTGCATTCTAAGGTAAATAAACAAAGTTTTGCAATGTTTAATTCCTTCTGTTTTCATTATTTCAATGTACAGTTGATTAAGCTTCACGTCCAAACAAGTTTCACCTCAACTCTATTGGAGATTTGCTGACTTACAAAGCCAAACTGCTGTTCACCAGCTTCCTGGGAGGATGACACAACACAAAGCAGCCAAGAAACAATTTCAGGATAGAGGCCAAGTACAACTAGTTGTAGACAGATTTCTATTGAATTTTAGTAGGTAAAAGCAGCTAAATATATAATATTTTATAGTCATCATTTGCTAAGGAAATTATGCCAAGTACATAAATGACTGCAGAAATTACTGTGGTTCTTTCCTATTCTCTCTAGTTAGTTAAATTTTGGGAATATTACTCCTACCAAACTGCAGTTACATGTTTTCTGGCCCACTGAACTACAAGCTGTTAGGAGGGAGGGAAATGAAGAAGACTTTCTTTCCAAAAATAGCTAGGTTTATCTCCTTTATTTAAAGAAAGTAGGTTCAGTCCCGTCCAAGAAATCATGAAGACAACTAAAATTAGATAGCTAGACAGATACTGTCCAAGAGCTTAAGCACTGACACATGCTTAAAGAAAGTCTGTATAGCACATGATTGACAGACATGTAGAGGCACAACCTCCCACATAATCTGTATAATTCATGCACTCAATCCTAGTTTTTGCTTGTTTAGCTCCACTGCTATAGAGTTTCTGCTCACAGGGGCCAAAGGACCTGAGTGGTACTGAAACCATCCCAGTTTCACACTGAAGCACCCTACTTACGCTTTTGCACAGTCTCTTAAGAGGAGCACATCACACAGATGTACCTTATTTTCGCAGAGAACACAAGAGAACACTATTAACTTCTTCCTTTGCTGCTTCTTACATGTAACTAAGTGGAAATCATATGAAAATTGCCCAAGCTAAAGAGGGCCTTCCTGGAAACAGGCGAACTACCGCCACTGGGGAAGTGGCTAATGGAAGTACTGATTGCTAGCTCTTTACAAAAAGCCATAGAGCTCAACCAAAAAAAAACCCCAAACCCGATATATTATGCTGTTCTTAAGAGAAGGGTATGATAAAAAGATCCTCTAAACTGAACTTAAAAACTAAACCAACTAAAAAATACAATCAGTTTTTATTACTGAATTAGTAGTCAGTATACCTAGCTCTCATTTACAAAGAAAAAATTAAGTATGATTTTTTTTTTTAATTGGACACACTATATCGTATCGTCAATATTAAGAAATATTCTCCCACTGAAAAAGGCTTTTGTTTCATTCAACTGCCCATTTTGTCCTATTCATCATCACATCTGTATGAGAAAGAAGCAAGTGACATTGCATTATATATGTATATTAGAAGCAAGTGACATTTGCAATTATCATTGCAAAATTAAACATGCAACTCTATAGAAAGCATATCTCTCTTCATAAATTCCATATTGGAAACTGCAATCCCAAATCTCTAGTAACTAAATTCCTCTGCCAACATCAGTTGTGTACACTGAAGTAATTCTACAAATCGACCTTTTCGTGTTTTGATGATTAGCTATATATGCACAGATCTACCAGAAATACTCAGCCACCAGTGGAGAAGAAAGGACAATCAAAATAAAAACTTCGTTAGCAGAGGTTTTGTAACTTGTGTCCCTAATCACTATTGGGGTACAATGATGGGAAAAGGGAAAAGTAGAGCAGTGTGTCAACAGTAAGAAATTGTAGACATGTGTGAGCTCTTCACAAAAAAACACAAGCAAATTAATTTAGAAACACTGTTATATTGTTACATTTTACCTCAGAAAGACAAGGGCAAGACATACTAACTAAATAAAAAGGAAAACAAAAAGAAAACTCAGTTAAAAACTCAACAGGTTCTATAATTACACCAACATTTACAGAGCACACCACAGAGCTGTTTCCGGGTCCTTAAATCTCTGCTTCAAATCTAACAAAGGAGTATCTCACTCACAGGCAGTCCCTGATAAACTCCGATCCAAAGAATATCAACAAGAATTAAATATAATTTCATGCTCTGACAAGTCCCTTGAGATATCCTCTATCCTCCTAAGAGGTACTAATACCTCAGGGTAATTAGAAGAAAGCAAGCTTAAATTAGTAGACTGCTCTGGTTAAATTGCCATTGAAGAAATGTGGATAATTTCTACTGACTTTCTGCTGCTATACGGTAATAATCAGAAAACAATCCCACATTTGAAATGTTAGGATTTTTTTGCCTAAAAACCTACTAAAACCTACAATTTAATGTATCTGCAAATTAATTTGAATTGGTATATTTGTCTTCTAGTTTTAGCTGAACAAAGAGGACAACCAAGACTAAAAATATTAATTCAAAGCAAATTTTTCATCTATTTCTTATGACTTTTCCATCTTAACTTTTTGGTTACAAATTGGATGGGTGAGATACAAAATACTTACTCTGAAACTGTCCTGAAACTTCACATTCTGTCAATTACTGTGGCACCTGTTGGAGGCAATCTTTCAGATCAAATTCTCAATATATCAATCAGGGAAGCAAAGTTCATCCCAAAGAGTTAGACACAACATGAATTCCTGTAAGAATAGATTCTTACAATCACTAAGCTGAAATTCATTTATTTGGCCATCGATTCCCAAAGGGAGCAGTCAGTTCACATTTTATCTAATCAGGGTTTTTTTGTTAGACAAAGTTATCTCCCTGTTAGGCATGGAATTTTCTGTGTTTGGGAGAAATTAAATTCAATGTATTTTGTTAACTTTGCCCTGTAAACTACACATTCATATGCAACTATTCGTGGAAATTGGAAGGCAGGTGCCAAAATACTTCAAGAAGTTTCTGTTTCAAAAAAAATACAATGCTCCTGACATGGTGACCGTACCATGACATCTCTGAATGGGTCATAATTTGCCAGATTAAGGCTGTCTTCCTGTGCTCAGGATAATAAACATAACACAACTTTGCTACAGCACCTATGTACAATATCCCAGGCACAGCATACGGCAGTGTCTCAGTTCTCCCAGTCACAGCTTCTTTCCTCCCAAATGTTGCCTTTGTAGACACATGGTGAGCTTGAGCAGTTGCTCTGTGAAGCTTACCTGTACCTTCCCAGTAATCCTAAATAAGCCTCCATTGCACTTGCAAAGATGAGCTCAACAAAATCCCTGCACTATATAGAGTCCAATGAATTTATTCTGAGAATCACCACCTAAAAGGTTTCCCCTAGCCTTCAAAAGGTTTTGATTTGTATCTTCATTTATCTTAAGCCATTCAAGACAGTATCAGGGGTGATAACTGATTTTTCTTCCTTCAGTGCACAGCTTTAAGAAGTATCTGTTCAGCCCAGCCCTAGGTTTTGAACATTGCCTCTGACCCTCCTGCAGCTCTGCACCCTGTCACTGATTAGAGCTGTACATCACACCCCCCACAGTTTCAGTATGGCGGCATACAACGATGAGTTTAGGACACCACAACCATTTTCACATGGCCCACCTTCTTTAAACATGCCTAGTAACCAAACCAAACTGTACACTGTTAATTGTTTAAACCACACACACCAAATAAAACTGAGAATCTTAAGCTCCTTTTTAAAGGAAGCTTTGAAAGAATATTCCCTATGCCAAGTTCCCTGCAATTCTTCCATAGGTTATCATACTATAAAATTACCTTTCTAATCTGGCACCTGGGAAGTTCCAGGTTACAGGGTTGGTATTTAATTTTGAATTTGTGCATGGCAGAATTAGAAGAACTTCAACTTGACATCTAACATACCTGATGTAATATGGAGTTTAAAACATAGTAAAGCAGCAATCACTGAATTGTTTAGGCTGGAAAAGACCTTTAAGAGCATTGACTCCAAACATTAACCCAGCACTGCCAAATCCATCATTAAACCATGTTCCTCAGGGCCACATGTACATGTCTTATAAATACCTCTGGGCATGGTAACACCCCTACTTCTCTGGGCAGCCTGTTCCAGTGCTTGATAAATCCTCATGTGAATAATTTTTTCCTGATATCCAATCTAAACGTCACCTGGTGCAACTTGGGGCCATTTTCTCTCATCCTCTTACTTACTACCTGGGAGAAGAGACCGACCTCCCACCTCATAGCCACCACCTCTTTTCAGGTAATTGCAGAGCTTGACAAGGTCCCCACTGAGCCTCCTTTCCTCCAGGATAAACACTCCCAGCTCCCTCAGCTATTCATCATCTGACTCATCCTCCAGACCCTTCCCCATCTTTGTTGTCTTTTTTGGATGAGAAATGTCAAGGGTTATTAACTCACCATGATTTATGACAGAGGGAAACACTTACCTGAGGGTAAGGGTCAACTGCTGTTCCTTTGACTTTACCAGATCTCCTACTCTAAAAGTTGCACAGCCCAGGAAGCTTCGCTACAAATCAAAGCAGAAAGAAAAGATAACATATACATTCATTTTTAATTGTTACTTCTTTTGGTCTCACACGTGAAACGCTTTCTTTGGTACCTAGGAAAATACTGCATTTCAATATAACAGTTTGACACTCTATCCACTAGAATTTTTTTTGTGCATCTGCAGCATGATTATCAGTAAACTGTCAAAAACTTTGGTGTTATGGGCAGGAACCTTTCTCTTTTCCATTAAGAACAGTCAAACAAAATGACAAAATAACAGGTTATAAGATGTACAGCCACAGGAAAATTTTCATTTAGTACAAGTATTTGCATTTGCATCTATTTCTTTCTATTTTTCTAATTTCTGTATTACAAGAAATGCTCAGTTTTCAGTGTTTTACCAAAGTTCTTCTTGCTGTGGTTTTTCCTCAAGCCTTCAGCACTACCATCCATGTATTCAAGATATGAACGTATTTGCTAGGAAGGTATTTTTAAATTGAGTTCAGCACAAGTTTATTCATAGAAATGTTGTATTTCTCTAGTTCTTGGCAATGTTTTAAGTACTTTTTCCCTCTATTTCCACTGTAAGGTGAACCTATCCACTGCATTACAAGTGCAGAGAAACGTGCTAATGCAACTAGAATGCCTAAAGTTAAACTAAGCTACACTACTATATCTTTTTCTTCTACAAAAATCACCTTCACACATTAAAAAAAAGAAAATACAAATAGGAAAAGGATTATATCTTCTTTTCCACTTTGGCTATTTTTTAACCTCTGCTCATATCCTGCTGCACATTGCTGAAATCCCATTTTGTCAACTTGGCCAGCAGTAGTATTCTTGCCTTGGGAACAATGGGAAAGAAATTAACAGCATATAGCCATCTTCTATCCACTTATCTCTCAAATATACAACCCAATATCACTTACTCTAAATAAATTATAATGAGATCATGACATTATGTTTAATTTTTTGCAATAAAACAATAAGAAGGACCCAAAGTTTGTTTTTTATTACATAACACTAAGTTTACTGCTGGAATGGCAAATTAAAATTCTAGGCTAAATGATATACATTCTTGGATATACAAATTAAAGAAGAATCAAGTCACTCTGAGTCAACAGAGGCTGCCTGCAGAAAGCAACTTTCCCTTCAGGGAAAAACTGAAAAGAATTTGTTGCTGCTGAGAAGAGTAACTTCCTCTGGTTAAAAAAAAACCCCTTCAGTCTTCCTTCTTTCAGGAAAGCCAGCAGGATACTGAGTGTTTGAATGCAAACAATAAAGCTCTACACTAAGATCAGTTTTCTTCCATATAAAATGTATAGTTCAAACAACAATTCTGAAATTAGGTAAGCACCAATACTGGTCTCCAATTTGGTAAACTAAGTCATGAGGTATGGCTTGTTCCTATCAATGGCACAGGCTTAGATTTCTCCTGCTTTTGTCAACACGTAAGCAGCAATGGAAAAAAGACACAAGTTGAGAGTTTAGGGAAGGCTGGGAAAACAGTGGATCTGGGAACTACTGACAAGGAAGAAAGGAAATAAAAAGGTGTGTAGGATATATATATATATATATATATATATGAATAACACAGCCATACAAGCAAAGATCACAGTTAGCTTTCAGTGCCAAAATGAAATGTACTTCTACAAACAAGACATCCAGGTGCAACACACAGTGATGTACAGCCTTGTTGGAGTGAACACACAGATAATTCTCTCTTCCTTTAGATCAGTCAACATGACAGTGTTTCCGCACTAAAACTCTGTTGTCACACATTAAGCCCAGATTGTTTTTCTTCCAAGAGCATATCCTTCTTCATACTGTAGGAACACATTCCACAGCACAGTGTCTATATGGCAGCCTTTACTCTGGCATTTCATGACATTTGAGTGCTTGTATTTGAAACCTGACCATTTGGAAAGGGGGGGAAGGGTATTTGGAATGAAACTGGTATAAGGTTTGGTCACCTGGGGCTTCTTTCTGCAGCACAAGAGAACTATAAATATATTTAAGAATCCTAAGTCAGAGTCCTTATGTGACCAGGGCCAAGAAGCAATTACACTGCTCTCTCATACAGTCATTGTACTCACTAAATATCTCTGAGTGTCATATCTACTTCTCCAGTGTCATGAAATTAAGGTGAATGATTTTATCAGCTTAAAACATTCTACTTAGTTCTCTGTTTCATATTTTGATGCTTATTTAGAAAAAAAAATTATTTGCTGCACAATACAGAGATATGTGCAAAATCAAAATTTTAAATGATCCCATGACCCAAATGAAGAGAGGTATGCTAATGTTCAAGGGGTCTAATATCAAACTGGAGAATACTTTTTCCATACTGATTTAGATACCAATAATACACCCTGGGGCCTGAACTGGCAGTTTACAAACCAATCTAACTTTGCCCGCGTGACTTGGAAAGGCTTGAAAAGTGGGCTTTAAACAGAATTGCTGCTGTATTGCTAATTGCAGAGTAATGTGTCTTTGGAATTTTGCTAGTGTTGCAGTCACAATAATAAATCTTAAGATAGGTGCCTTGAGTAGTTTGATGAATAATCGCAGCTAGCCAAAGAGAAAAGTCTCTATAATAGCTATATGAAAAGTTAAACCACATCAATTATTTCACTAAGACTGAACTTGCTGCCAAGCTACAGATTTTTCAAACACTAGCTGAAGTCCTGAAAACTGTGGCAAGGAAGCCCTGGTAAGGAAGAGAAGTCAACACCTTAGGCTAAAAATTTAAACTCCCAGTTATTTTACATATTTGCAGACAGATCTGACACCTGCACCAGGTGGTCTTTGACCTTTTATTCAGCTCTGGCAGGACCAACCTCTCCCACCCCCACAAGGTGTCCATATTATCCGTGAGGTTTTAGTCCTCTCAGGCCTAGAAATTATTTCCCAATACCTTTGTTAAAAGCTCTGTAGATCTACACATAAAAATGAATCCTCTATATGTTGCCAGTGTAATTTCTGAAAACACAAACCAAAGGCAACTCCTGCTGCAGAACACTTGATACCCTGCACATGAACGCCAGAAAGTGACAGGCCAGGCTCATTGAGGCAATGCCATTCCAGGCTCTTAATCTCATCCAGATTGCTTGTATGGCATTAGCAAGGAGTTTAGACAGTTGTGCTTGTCTCAGGATAGCTTTAGTTGAAAAAGACTTTCAAAAAATATGTGAACGGGATTGCATCAGTCAATGAGACTATCACTCCTGCCTTGATTATTTTATTAATTTAACCCAACTTTTGCTATTAAAAAAGCTTGTCAGCTCCTGTTAAGCCATGGGTGTCTGTGCCTGCTGATGAGATAAAAAAAAAAAAAAAAAGAAAAAAAAAAAAAATAAATGAAAAGAATTGCTTACCCCAACATCTGCTCTTGGTTCCTTGTGATCAGGTAGGACACTTGTGCGGACCTGAGAGAAGGGAGGATAAAAAGGCGATAAATCATTACATTTTTTGTTGTTGCTTTCCAATTAAAATGAAAGAAGTACTCATGATTTCTTTCCTCATATTCCTTTCTCATATTCTGGAGATAAATTTAAATGGAGCTATATATGTATATATAATTTATTACAACTAATAATTTAAGCATAATACCTGCTGGTTCCTGGGAAGAAAGTCTCTTACCACTGCCCATTTATCATTCTGAACTTTCCTGAGTCTCTAAAGGGAGAAAAGCTTTGTTCAGTTGTTCCTTTCCTAAAAGGAGATTTTTGGCTGTAACTTGAGTGACAGAATTGTTCATCTAGAGGCGTTATCTGGAAACAAAATTTTCAGCCTCAAGTGAAAGAGGACAGTACATTAAAAGGTATTTTCTGCAAGCAAGTACCGGCTTTTGCCAGCTGATCTGCAGCAGAAATCCTGATCCCCAGTCTCACTCAGTGTAGGACCCTGCCTCCTTCTGCCACTTGCTGAGCACCTCTGAGGTGAGAGATATTTGTAGGCATTCAAAGAAGGAAAATCTCTATAATCTCCCCTACACAGGACCTCCAGTTGTCCCTGCATTTTCTGCAATGTGGAGCTGCCATTGTACTCAACTGCCTTCATTTCACAAGAGAAAGTATGGAATAACCTGACTTCCTCTTCTGCATTTCCCAAGTATAGTACAGGTTGGTCTGTGGGTGTGTGTCTTCAGTGTCTTTATAATTTCATTGTTGAGTGGTAGTTGAGAACAGACAACTGATTAAACAGCAAAAATTAGATAGAAAATGTATAAGAAAACCTCTGTGACATCCCTCTAACACAGCCTGCCTGGGCCAAAATCAGCCCTTTGAAATAACTTGCTATTCAAAGCAACACACAAGGGAGAATACACTGAGCATGCACATCTGCTTGATTTCCTAGCCTAAATAACAGGTATTCATTCCTCAAGGACAAACTTTTGGCTTGATTTCCAAGTAAAACTCAAACTCGTTTTGCAAATCTCTCGGCAAAAGACTCATTTTTTTCCATGCCCTCAAATGCGACCCTCAATTCTTTTATTCTAGCTGCAACTTAGTACACAAAAAGAAACTCCCCTGTAATGCAAAGATAATTTAATTGTCTGTTTGTTATTCTAAATAAATAAAGCACCAATAAAGTCCACCACAAGGACTTGACAAAGCAAAACCATAGCTTTTCTCAGCGAGCTCTTATCCCTTCATTCCCTACAGTGAGAACAATTTTTTTCCCCACAAAAACCTGACGATAGCAAAAAATCTTGTAATTAATTTAATGAGGGACAGGATACTTTAGAAATCTGTGGGAGTCCTCATTTGGACCCAATTTCACATTTAGATTTTCCCCACAAATATAACATTAGCAACTCCAAAGTATCTGGCTTTCTACAGAAAACTAGTTCAAAATGTTCAATAACAATGTTTCTATCTAAAATTTACCTTTAAATGCTACAAGTCACAAATGAAAATGAAATTACTGACTTTTTCTTGTTGGTGATACCTATTGTCCCTTTTGAAGCTGGGGAAATAACTTAGAGCAAATCTGTTTCTTCAGAGAAAGATGGAGTATCAACACCAGGCCAAAAATGCTGTCATTTTAAGATGCTAAAAAGCTCTTCTGTGTGCCAGCCTCAAAGAGTTGATATCTGGCCCAACAAGAAGTGAGGTATTTACATTTTATAGTTATTATTATAGCCATTTATTCAAGAAAAATAAACAAATAATTTAAGAACTAACCTTCCTCTTCATCGTTTACTTATAAATCTGTAACCCAGCAGCACTTCAGCAAATATTTTAAAAAGTGTAGATGTTTTTGTACGATACTAAGTTGTGCTTCACAGCAAAAGAAAGTTCAAGTATCTTTTACACGTATTGAAATCAAGGGAATTCAAGATTCATTTAGAATCACAGAATTTTAATTCCTTCTTCGGCTGGATAAAGTCTCAATTCAGGAGAACATATTTCTGGTTTTCTGACCCAATGAAGAAGTGGAAAGAGATGTCAAGACCTGACTAATCTAGAGCCTTCCATATAATAAAAGCATATTCCTGAATTTCAAATGGATTTAAAACACAGAAACAATTTCTGTTGCATTTTGCAATACTTTTTGGTTCAGCTATGTTTGTTTCTTTTCATTTGGTTTTAACCACTTCATAACCAGCAGGTGTACAGTCAAATGCAACTCTGCCTTTGGTGGGACTGACAATATAATTTGTTTGAAATTAAATTGAATATCTTGATCCAAGTGTGTGCAAATATATTTAATTTTAGAAACAGTTTTATTATTTGATATTTATTAAAATAGAAGTCACATATGTGTATGCAAATACATACATGGGAGGTACAGTCTGATCCCTTTCAGGTTGTCTGTTGGTTGAGTTCCTGAACAAACTCTCTGAATGCTGCAATTCTTGGGGTATTATTATGATCACACAGGCCTCATTACAAACAAAAAGTCAGCTCATAAACATTTAGAAAGCATAAGAAACAAGTCAGTTCTAGTCCCAATCCACAAAATGAAAGAGAAAAAATGGAGATAAATACAAAGGATTTGAAAGGTCAAATATCCTCCCAGTACCTTTCCTGATTAAACAAACTGCCACACTTTCTAAAACCTTGTCATAAATCAACTTGCCCCTACTGGCTCCGTCTAGAGCAACTACAAAATATAAAGGCAAACAAAAAGTCAGGTTTTAATCCCAAGTATCCACTACTCCATTAGAATTTCACTTTTCTCATTATTTGCTCTAGGTTTTCCCGTGCAAAACGCAAACCTCTGAGTGGGGAGTTCATTTACAACTGGGGTAAGACCATGCTTCCCTGGAACAGCAAACACTACAGCTTCACCTCCCCAGACAAGAAGAGATCACAAAGGTATGTAAGAAATACAGCTTGTCACCTAGGCTAAATGTAAAATGTTTGTGAAAAGTATCCACTCCTGTGATTTTGTTTGTAGAAGAACACAGTTACCTTTTATACACCACAGGTGGTTGTACGAGGAAGAACAGCAGTGGACAACAGCAGGCACTCATGATACACTTATTTCCTTAAATCTCATACAGAACAATATGTAATGAGTAATGCATTTGTCACAGATATATCTGTTAAATTTCTCTAGGCATCAATGCTAAATTCAGCTTTAATGAACTGTCCTTTAGTAGAAGGCAGTTTTGTATAATTAAAAAGAACATTTCTTTCAGTCGTTTGCAGCACTCTGAGCCACATCCACACACACTGTCGAAGTACAGAAGATTGAATCATTATCATTACTGAATCTTTTGTGCCTGCCCTTAAATAAAGGTTTTGTATTCGAGTGGAAGATCAAAGGCCATGTTGAGAATGCACTCAAGTTTTGCAAACAAATAACGTTAGATCCTTTCCTTGGTTGCTATGGATTTACTCCATCAAACCAACAGTGGCTTCCAGTAACCTCCCAGTACTCACTGCTGTTGGCTGCTCGAATGCACTGTTCTCTCATCACTGCTGTACACTCCTGGCATATCACAACAACTAAGTACACACCACATCAGGCAAGGCTAGGCAAGGCAAGGCAAGATAAAAGAGACTACTGAAAGCAGTCATTGAAAAATTGACTTGCACTCCTTCAATAAAGCACCTTCCAGGAAAGCATTCCCAACTTCAGTAAAACTCTGGCAGTTGTACGGAAACACAGAGTGCACACACATTAACCTGGAGGTGCTGTGGGACAGTGACCATCTGCACCTTTGTGTCCCCACAGGGAAAAGAACACTGAACTCTGCTAACACAGACACACAGCTCCACAGAGAGCTGCTCTGGGCAGTCAGCCCCATCCTCACCACCACAGCGTGCCTGTCAGCCAGGCACCACCACCCATCAGAGTCCAGGAGTAACTATTTCTTAGAATTTTTCAGTCAAAGAAGTTGCAGCTTCATGTATTTGTGCTGGATGAGCTGAAAATGCTGAAATTGTTACACCATCAATCAGCTTTTATAGGACAGAACCCATTCCAGTACATGCAGCAAATTAATTTTTAAAAGAAGATATTGTACATTCACCAGCTATTTATTTTCATCACATAGATTAACAATTTGCTAAATAATTCAATCAACATATTGTAGTCAGCAAAGTAAAACACTTCCATCAATACTTTGTTGGATATGTGCTTATTGGATGGAGGACAATACCAATACAGTAATTTTCCAACCTTTAGTGCACAATTATTTCCAAGAGTCCATATAAAGCAAAAGAGAAAATCTTTTCCCAATGGGCATGTACATGGTACTGCAGAGTTTACAGTTCCAATGGAAAAGTTGATATGTAGAGAAACTAACAAATGTTAAAACTGAATTAAAATGAAAACAAATAAAGGGAATGTAAGCTATATCAAATTACTGCAATGTCTTTGCAGTTATAAGATGTTCATCATATATCAATTAAAATAAAAAGTATAAAATATTTTTATACATATATTCCCTACTACAGATAGTAGGGAAAATGTGTATGCCCCTATTACTTGCTGTATAGCAACTGACAGTTTCATCTGTTTACTAATCTGAAAAGGTCAAACAGAAGGGCAGGACTATCTGCATCCTTTCCATGGGCAGTGTTTGAATGTGACTCTTGCAGAGCGTGGAGTCAAGACCATTCATTTGTGCAGCTCTGACACTATGTGTTACCTCCAGGCACACTTCTCAAGACATAATGTAAGGATAATAGAAAATGCATACTTCTCAGTCTCTAAGAATCATCATAAACTGCTTTTCTTTCTGACATCTCTACAGCTCAGTATCTTTCTCTGTGTAGGCTGCATCTTTTTGTGCTTTCTAGAGAACACATGGCAGAAGAGAAGCATTACGAGATCCCCCAAGCAAAGACTGAGGTTAACAGAATTTAACAGCTTATGTAGGTATGTAACTTGGTGTATGAATAATGAGCACAAAAACACAAAAGTCTTGACTGTTTGATTACAAATACAGTTTTGCTTATTTTTACAGCCTGGGCATTTGATCAGAATTGCTTTAAAAAACCCCACAGCTCAAAAGGAACAGATTACTTAGGAACTCTCTCTGCACTGAGCACACCACAAAAAACATACCAACTCCACAACACCCACATGGAAGCTGGAACTGATCAAGTGACAGAAAAGATCTATACATTAGGAGTGCTTTGTGGCATGCAGCAGAGTCAGATCTGATCCAGCAAGGTTTATTAACTCAGCACAACTGCCAACCATGGCAGAGCTGCACCACTTTGCACTGTGCCTCAATGCAAAATGACACCAGCCCTACCATCCAAGGCCCCAGTGCAGCTCAGACTCCAAGCAGAGGTTACATAGTGGGGACAGGGCCCAGCTCGGCATGAATCAGAGCTTCAACTGCTGGCACTTGGTCTGCAGATTACCAAACACAACAAAAAAGGCAGCTCCTCTTAATGGTCTTTCCCCCACGAAGCACTAAGATCACACACAAATTATTCCTCAGTACACTACACAAAAGCCTGAAACACCCCTTTGCAACACACTTGTAACAACCTCCCCATATTTAGGTCTCTTTTATTCCACAGTTATTTACTTTCATATCGTAAATAAAGAAGCCTTGAAGGCAAAGTCCTAAGATGGATTTATCTCTTGTAGTTACTGGAAATAAGAAAAAGCTGTCAAATCTAGCCACGTAAATCTAAATCTTTAATGTTTTTTTAGTGTATGCAATGGGGAAAAAAAAGGAGGGGAGGGGAG
>VZTJ01004895.1:862737-885837 GCA_013397795.1 Orthonyx spaldingii
AGGGAAGGGAAGGGAAGGGAAGGGAAGGGAAGGGTTTATTTACCTTGTTAACATAGCACACAGCATAAGAACTGGATTCAGTGTTTTTAACCAATTTGAAACAGCTTTTTTTCCTACAGAGAAAAATCTGTCAGATGTAAGGTTATGTGACAGATTAAAAGTGACAAAGAAAAATGGCCTCTATAAATTAGAGTTAATTAACATTTGAGTGTTAGCGTCAATAAAAATACATCTTCTTCTGCTACTTGTAATTAATTTGCTCTTTATTGAAACTTTGGGTTTCCCACCCCAGTCCCCCAGAGCGATGAGTGCTGACTGACACAGACAGGAGCACGTTGCTGTTTATCTGTTGGGTTTTTCTAAGCGGTCGAATTTTTGCAATCAATGACCACTGGTAGCAAGCTAATGAACGACAGGCTTTTTCCTCCATCTTTCAGGCTTTTTGAACAAAGCCCAGTGATGTGAAGTAGCCTTCTAAAGTCTTAATAGGTACTGAATATTCTAGGCTCAGTCATAATTTTAATAAAATATAATATAAAAGCACATTTAAGTCTGTAGCTGTTAAAATCAGCCAGTAGGCCGTGACCCCTCACCATCATAATTACCAGGAATGACCCCTTTATAGACTGTTTCATACTTGGAATGATCTGCAAAATTTGAAGAGTAAAACTCCCCTTCAAAGTGCTTGTGTTGCCTGCTCTTCCCTGCTTTGCTCCCACTGCAAAATAAAATTCACAGAAGGCAAATTCTGGCTTCTGTCAGCAAGCTACAGATGGAGCATTCCTAAGGTCTTTTGGCTCTTCATTCACATGGGCCAGCCAATGGGGAGTTGTTACCTGTTCAAATCCAAATACCTCAGGCTGGTTATTGCAATTCCACTACCCAAAAATCACTGAGACAGTCTCCACAATCCAAAAAAAGCAGCAGTTAACTGCAGCCAAAGAAATCCAGATGTTCTGACAAATTATATCCCAAAGAATACTCACTCCAGAATGTTGAAGAAAATAGGACATAAGAATATATATAGGGGGGTTTAATCATGCTTTTTCACCCCACTGCCCCCACACCCAGCTGTGCATACTGCTTCAGCAAAACATGACTGTCTGGCAATCCCTCAGTCTGTCTGTCTCAGCATCTTGCTCCCCTGAAGCGTTAGACCCAAGTGTTCAAGTAGGAATTTCAGGGAAAAATGCCTTCCTAGAATGCAAGATTTCAGCACGGCTCACAGGGCCTGAGGCAGCTGGGTAGGAAGAGGAAAAAAAATAAATCTCATTCCCACATGAATATCAGAGAACCTGTCAAAAAAAACCATGCTAGAGAAGCCAAGGAAAGAACTTGTACTCTAACCATGTATTTCAGGGGAAACTTGAGAGGATACAAGCCAAAGGTGGTAAAAAGCACATACAGTTGTCTAATGAACACCCAGGTCAACTCAGTCCCACTTTAGTGTATAGCAGACAACAGGAATTAAGACAAATATTACTGGACTGATCAGATGAGCTCAATGGCATCATAAAATTTTCAAAACATGATCTTCTACATCAAAATTTCAGCTAAATTTGAACTTTGACTCTGACTACCTTGACAAAATAAATTGAAATCCCATTTCTTTGCTTTACTGAATACGTAGTCTTTCTTTGAGTATGCTAAAGTCTGCATTTCATAATTTGCATCTATTGCCATAAAAGTTGCATTAAGAAATCTTACTAGAAATGAAACATGATACCATTTCCACTGACAAGCCAGTTACAAGAAACAAGATTTATATTTGCATCTTGTAGAGGTATTCCCAACACTCCCAGTTCCTCAACAGATTGCAACATCTAATCAAATTACAAAAGGTTATTCACGTATCAGATACAGAATAAAAGGTCTTGCTGCCTTAAACAAGTCCTTTGTTTCAATACTCTATACAAAATATCCCTGTCTTCTGACTCATGGAAAAAGCTGAAATTGAGAACTCGGAATTTCACATGCTGGGAGCAGTCACATCCCCAGTACACGAACCTCCAAAGTTCCCTCGACAAGCTGGTATTATCCTTCTGCCAATACCTGAGTGCATTGCCAGCTGGGGGCCTTAAGTTAAATATTTTGAAAGAGTTATTTTTATGTGAGGTACTGAACTAACCAAATATCATCTCTCATAGAAGCAAACAATTGTATAAGATCACCACCCCCAAAAAAGTTGAAGATTTTATCCCCCACTCCCAATTTTATGGTAACTTTTAACATAAATTTTTAGATTCTGAAGCGAACGTTGTAGGGCAATTAAGCTCAGCCAGTCAGTCTCGACCTTCTTCATTTCCCACTGGGTGTCTCCCGCAGGGAATTCCAGCAGTGGATTTTCCCTGCAGCTACTGCTACAGGCAGCTGCAGCAGCAACATCACCAGGAGTGTCTTTTGTGAAGACTTAAAATGACTCACATTGAATTCCTACGGTCTGTGCCAGGTCTACAAGCAGAGCCATCCATCAGTGACCTGGACATCTGTGAGACATCGAGAGAAGCAGAGAAGGATGCATATGAAAGAATATGACTGGAGCATACACTTTCTGACTAACCCCACTCCTCTCAATCATAAAAGTATGACAAGTAACCAAGAGCCTGATACTTGCAATAAAAAGAACTATTAGCAACACAGGGCTGTAAAAACCTTCAGATCATTTGTTTTAGTATTTTACTGTCACAGACACCACATAATAAAAACCCCTCCACCCATTTTTCAACTACACCTTGAAATTATTGGAATTTCCTCTCCCTCCCTTCTGACTGGAAGGTCATTCAAAAAAATAATTGCAATAATAGTTCAGAATCATGTTCTAATTTACAGCCCATCATTATTCATGGTGAGTTTATAACCATTTGGTCTTCTGCCAACATGGTCTTTTAGCTAAGTAATTATTTCTGTTCCTCATACTGGTCTCCTGATGTATTAATAAGAAAGGAATCATATGCCCTCTCGTACTTCATTTTGTTAGGATAATAAGCCAAGCTTTTCCAATACACTGTCATACAATAAGCTCTCCATTCCCCAGACCACATCATCTACTCCAGTCCCATTCATCTTTCTTGAACAGAAATCATCCAATTACTGACAGCTTCCCAGGAAAGGCCTAACCTGTGTATATGGAACAGAGTTCCTGGGATTCATCTGGGAATCAATCCTGTTTCCCTCTCTCTGCTGCATTAGATCCACTGCTCAGTCACACTTTGAACAACTAATTTACCTGTGTTTTCCTTCACATAATTTGTTTCTGATTAATAAAGTCTTTGTTCATCCAAATACTTCATGTTAGTAGAAAAACACAGGGTCATGTACTGAGAGACTACTGTATTTCATCCTTTTTCTATTATTCCTGACTGCCTTGAAGCAGTTCCATAGGTAGAGAACTGTATCAGCTGGCAACCCCTTTTTCCTTAGGAGAACTAAGGGAAATTTCTGCACACACCAAATTTTTCTCTAACACATAGAAGCTAAAGGACTCTCACATAAATATCCACAAAAGCAAAGAAAATAATATTCATCAATAAGGAATTTTCCTTTGTTCTTCTGACAGTTTGTGATAATGTTTAAAAAATAGCTGAGGCTGAGGTCTGGTGGTAGTATTACCTAATGGATGGGAATTCACTTCTCGGGAACTAGGGCTAAAATGGCTCATTAGATTTACTGTAGTAGAAGGCATAAACATAATTAGACAGATGAGAGGGAGCACATAAATTTTTGGGGCTTCCTACAAGCTCTATTTTCTTTGCCTTTGTAGACATGATCTATCTATTCATAGAAGTCTGTTTTAGCAAGATTATAGCTGCACTTCCATAGAAAATGGCTCTTCCAACCTGTGGAACTGCAGTACTCTCATGAGCATTCCTATTGTGTCAAGGGCTCCCACATGCTCCATCCGCATTGCTAACAATCCACTCTTAACGGAAGCAAGGAATTTTCTCAGAAGAACCTCCAGAAGATCCTGGGAAAATAAATGCTCCCAACTATCCAAATATAAACATCACCAAAGCTATCTACAAAGAAAAAATGTACAATGTTTTCATCTGAGAAAGCATTTTTTTCTTGGATTAAAACAGTTAAACTTGCATAGCAAGAACTAAATTCTTAAGTACACAAATGCTAAAACAAATAACCTCCTGATCAGCCATCTTTAAACAGGCACTTTGATAGTGCTCTGACCTTTGCACAACCTCCCTTTCTTCTGAGATGAGAAACTGAAAGGGATTGTATTTATTTATTTATTAAATAAATTCACTGCCGGCTCTGGAAGCAGTTTCAAGACAGATGTGTCATCTCTCCCACAATCTAAATTAGTTTCTGCTTTAAAGGAAGAAGAAACAGATCACTGGAAACAGGTATCACTGTGGGCCTATTTTACTCTGCAGCAACCTAAACATAACTTTGTACCTACAAAAGAAGGCAAAAAGCAGATTTCACACAGTTCTCTCTCTCTCTCCTGTAACAGAGACAGGGTTATGTGAAGGGCTTTTCATTTTTCTATCAGTGATACTATATTCATAGTCACTTCCCCATTAAATGCACATGATTTTGCTCTCAAAACCATTTTACAGGAAGACTTGTTTTCCTCACCTGAGTATGTGACACTGTGCTTAACTGTCACATTAAGATAAACCCTTCCCCGCTCCCCCCGCCCCCAATGTCAATTTTATTTTTTTTTAAAGCGTAACTGCGATCTGCAAGACATGGCAATCCTCTTCTATAAGCATGATCAAGCTCTTGCAGAGATGTTACTTAAAACCAAATAAGCTATGAGCACCCTACTTTCAGACTGATAAGCAGGCTCAGGAAAGTTGATAGTCACAGCTGTCTGAGCTAAGTAATTAAATTCTGATTCTTATGAAGCACAAGGTGTGAATAAAGGCATTAGGTACGTATTTTTAAGCAATCATTTTGCTTTTTTCAGAATTAATATTCTGAGGATGCAGAAAGATTCTAAGGCTCAGAGTAAGCCCCAAATACATTTGAATATGTTCACTACTTAAAAAAAATAGACTTTTTTCTAAACCTGAAAAGTGGTCCTTTTTTGGGACTGTTTCAATGATGCTTTTTCTGCAAATAAACAGAACTATTAGGAATAATATTCTTAGCAAAGCTGTTTAGGTCTGAAATTTGGTCACCATGCTTCTATTTCTAGAAACGACTTATAGATTCCTTCTTGCTTTTATATTACATCTTCTTATGCAAAAATTCACCAAGATAATGCTTTCTGGGAAAGATAGGATTTGTTATTAGACAAGGATGTATGATATGGAAACAGACACTTTTCTTGGCCCACTGTTCCTTCAGGAACTCAAGAAAGCTTGTGCTCCTGAAAATATGTGTGTTTTCTCCATCGTATGTGCTTGTCTAACAAAAGGCTACCTGCTCCTACGGACCTTTAGTTCACCCCCAAATCGCCATAAGCAATGTAAGAAAACAGACACTCTCTCTGTGGTATTCCCTGATGTTTCAAAGCCAAGCCATCTCCATTCAATCCCACCAGACATATCTTCTGTGAGACATCCAAATGTCAGCCACAGCACTACAGCTTATTAAACAAAGGAGCCACAACCGATTGACAGAAAAGTTATGGCACAAACTCCAGTAACAGCTTTCCCCCGTTCGTGTTTTACGTGGTTTTTTTCACTTGTGATGATCAGGATAAATTTTTACTCTGACTTTTACTGTTTGTTGCTCCCAGCAGTGATGTCCCACTGTCTCCTCAAAGATGACAGTGCTTGCTGAGTCACCATTTGCTTCCTCAGCAAGTTAATGAAATACTGTGGGGTGCAGAGATTTCAAGTCAGCATAGTTTCTCGGGATATGTGCAAGTCCAGGAATGGGAACAGGAAATTTTAAATAGGCCTGTGTTTCAATGCCACTGAACAAACTGCACTTTTAAAAAATATTCTGTCAGTAAACAGCCTTAGCTAAAACCTATCCACTCATTAAGAGTACACTTGGTTTTGAAAAGTGCGTGACATTCCTTTTGATTTAAGTCCAGGTCTAGATAAATTAGCTTATGGAAGGTAGCTGTGTTTTAAATCATTAACAGTTATCTCAAGTATCAAAATTGATCTTAGAAATTCACTAGAAATGGAGCCTACAACAAGAGTAGGGGATGAAAAAAGCACATGAACATTTCAACAGCAATGACTTTATGTTGTCTAGATTAGAAGACAGTGTTGATTTCTGTCTAAACAAAGGCAAAGGAACCAATACATGTTGCCATAGATGAATCTAAATTTACGTTATCTTAATTGGGTCACTACAGATAATGCAACATCTTGAGGAGGGACTTCTGAAAACCAGTGAAAGATTCTATCTGCTTAATAAACCACATAGTCTATGCTTCCAAAAATGCATTGGTAGCCTTATGTATCATAAGGTTGTATGTGATAAGTTATTGGTATCATAATTCATCCAAGTACAGAGCAGCCTCACTCCTTCCACACTCAATAGAACCTCCTTGCCTGACATAAGGAATAATTATTTGTAAAAGAAAAGCATTTTAATACGTGATGAATGATATGAACGGTAGCTTTACATGTGAAAATCTGGTAATCTCTTCATCTTGAGGACAGGTGGTGATACAGTACCCTGAATTGCACAGCATCCTGTGTGCTGACAGGATAATGGTAGTTCTAGAAAATTAATGTTTAGAGGCTTCCCCTTCCACAATTCATATCTAAAAGGGAAAAAGATATATGCAAGAAAGAAGTGCTTATTTGTGAAATAATGCTGTATTCATAGAATATCATCCAACTCATGCAATAAATTCTGTATAAATTATTACAGGCTCACATTGCATCCAATATGACTATTATAGTGGAATCATAAAATCATTAAGGTTGGAAAAGACCTCCAAAAGTAGTGCTCCAAACTCAACTATCTTGCAGATGGGTCCTTCTAACATAAATTAGAAGCAAGACACAACTCCACTGGACAAAAATGCATTAATTTTTATCTAACAAATTCTAGGAAACATTTCAAGACATGAACTAATTTAGCATGAATGTCAAGGCTCATGTGCCCAGTTCTCTAATAAAACCCATTCAATTTCCAATGTTAAAAAAGCCACATCCAGCAGCTGAATTGTACAAGTTGATTCAGAAGCAAACCCCAAAAATAAAACCCCAAAACCACAAACCAAAACAACCCACAGACACCCCCTACACACAGATTTATGACTTTTATTTCTTGCACTACAGGTAAGCAGTCAGGGCCCTCATCCAGAACAGTAACAGCCACATTTACAAATGACAAACAAAATATGACAATGTAATGAGGTCAATGAACACTGGAGATGGGAAGAGAGTGCAACTTCACAGGGAAACAGACATTTTATAAATATCATTTGAAATACCCTGTATAAAAGTTTATTATATCTTTCTGAAGACTGAAAAATCTCATCCTCACATGTATTCCCCAACTTGGTGATTACTTTGCACAATACTGGTATCATCAGTATTTGTTTGAAATGAATACTGAGATTTTTCCCCAACTTAAAAACTCCCATAAAGTTGGCCTAGATTAATTCTATCATTTCTAGTTCATTTCACAAAAGAAAACATAAAAAGGATCAAAATGCTTTTCAATATTTTGACTAGCAAATGGAAAAATATTTTTTAACTTTCATAGATTAAGAATTTAAGTTTAAAAAAAACCAGCAAAATCAAAATAAGTATTCCCATACATATTTGCTAGATTTTGCTACAGTTTCTTCTATTTGCACATAAATGTTAGGATCATTAAAAACTGTCTTTATTCAGATGTACAAGAAGGAAAATGAGCAGTTAAACCAAAGTACACAAATTGTTTATTTATACACTTTCAGTAGTCATGGCCTAAAAGAGACTAATTTCTTTCTTTCTTTTCTGTGATTTCATTAAGTTGCTTTGCTCAGCTTTAAACACTAAAGATCTTGAAATAATACCTAATTTAATGCTGTTTCAAGAACCTTAGCTCCAAAGTTGTCAGCTTAGACATCATCAGAGTGCCATTAATAAAATGCTCTTTATTGAAGTCCATATCTTTTGGTTTTGAAAAGATCAGAGTGGAATAAAACCAATATTAATGATCTTCAGTAATCACTCACTGGAAAAACTAAAACACGCTTGGACTTGAAAGCACATATTTAAAAATAATAGCTGAGCATTCTTTTAAATGGAAGACCCAGCATTGATCCAAATCTCACGTGAGGCTTCAGCTCAAGATAATGTTTGGATTAACAAAGTGTGCATGACAGGTCTGATTTAAAGACTGCAGCTTAAAATTCTCCTCCTTCTTCACAGAGATCATGGCACAACCAGGCAGTGATTTATATACCACTCTCTACAGCATCACTGCTCCACAAACCTCTGAGCAACCCACAATTGCAAATATCTCCAGAGGCACAGTTTCAGGGCATGTAAAGGTCCTCCAAAATCCCAAGAATTCTCAAAGTTGTTCTGAGTTAAGGATACTTCCCTTTTCCCTTGTATATGTGAGAAGAAACTAAGAGTCCTTGAATGGAACCCATGAAGAATGTTTCACAAACACAAGAGTGACAGAATTGCAGACCTCTGCAGGATGGTCAGTTGTATGAAATAACAAGCTCAAAATCTAGACACTTATGGGAGTTATTTTCTGATCTACATGCATCTCATAAAAGCCACCCAATGTCTATGTAAAACTAAATACCTTTGTCCTCCAGAATGGAGGACCTAAACTGCTGGAGTCCATATTGTAATGTCCAGATACCAATTCTCTGCTCCCCATGTCCTTTCATTTCTGTCATGATAATTTTACGTTTCTCCCACCACAACTTAATTCAACTGTTATTTTCCTACTTATCATCTTGGTTCTTGACATATTGCAATTCCTTCCCATGCTGCCACAGTGAAACACGTCATTCGTGAAGCAGCACCTCACTTAATTCCTCACCATCACCCACAAGTAGATATAGAGAATGGTATTTTCAGCCTCTGTCAGAGAGAATTCAGACTCCAAAATGCTCAGAAAGCATCCAGACCCCGCTTTCCTTCAAAAGTCATGTGCCAACTGAAGTGTATTTGCTTCCTCAGATCTTTTTCTCCTGGAAGAGAGAATGATTTTCCCTCCCTAAACAATGAGCTGAACACATAGATCTGCAAGGCCCTGCTGAGGAAAGCTGCTATTTAACACCTCAGCCTTGACAGCACTAGTATGGATCACGTATCCTAAAGCATTTTTCCAGGATTTCTGGACTCCCATGAACAGAAAGTTTTCTTTGCTGGTATGCCAAACTCCTACTCTTTTCCATTCTTTACTACTACAAGAATTTAATAATGACATTTGCTGTAGAAGTTTCCTTTTCATATAAGTCATTATGAAGTTTTACAACTTGTGTATAAAACAAAAGTTAAATGTATTACCCTTTTTTATATCATAGGCATAAAAAGGAAACATATGTAAAAAAATGCCTTCATAAAAAAAAGTATGTTTTCCCATTTTGTAGTTTTATTTGTGAACAAATCTGGTAGAAGCCTTTGGAAAAGGTACACTGCTGCTGAAGGACTACTTTTTGGTGCATGTCTCTTCCAAGTTTTTCCAAGTCACAGAGCATATTTTACTTCTAACTTCAGTTTCTACTTAAAAAGACCAGTTATCCATAACAGACATTCACAGAAACTCGATTCTTTCAAACACAATGTTAAGAAGCAGCAGCTGCAAGTGTCAGCATCATGATAAGTATCATTAGTTCTGTGGCCAAAAAATTCCTATTAATCCTTCTGAGTCGCTGTGTGGATTGAAGATCATTTTATAATCATGCACTTCACTTGACAAGTGCCTACACACAAGAGAACTCCTGCCAGTACTATAGCTACCATCCACAAACAAAAGAAAATACACTTTTTAAAAAAAAAACCAAAAAACAAAAACTTAAAAAAAAAAACCCAGTTCAAAAAGTGAAGTCTGGAAGATTATTTTTTTCCCTGCTAAAAAAATGGTCTTTGAAAAGACAGAGAATTATTCATGTTTTAACCTTTTGTTCATCTACTGTGCTGCGGATGCTAAAGATCTCTCAAGGGCAGAACTACTATTCTTGTTCCATTTCACCAAAGACATAAGGACAGTGTAATCTCAGCAAACTACTCTTTCCAAGAAAGAAAATCTGCAGGCTGACTGCCATTTTGTCTTGAAAATATTTCTCTGTAAAGATAAGCACCAGTGCCTAATGAATACCATTTAAGAAAACCAAATTTCCTGAGAGGAGGCTCAGTTTGCTTCCAGCACTGCCTCCATATAGAAAAGCAACAACAAAAGCCACTTCCAGTTACGCAGTTCGATTGTATTAACAGCAATATTTTTTCCTCTCACTTTTTTTTGTCCCCTAAATTTCCCACATCCTCTGCTGATAACAAACAGTTCCAATACATTCTTTATAAATCCTATTCTGTTGGCAACCCATGAATCATCTGGCAAAATTATCCCTCTTGCCTGCAGGGCACAGATAAAGGTTGCCCTGTGGCACAGGGCCAGTACAGCACATTCACTTGCTCGAGACACTAGGAGTCAGCACGGTTACACTGAACCCAGAAAAGGGCTTTGCTCCTTTCTGTACAATTTTTTTCTTTTGTAGTAACCAGAAATCAAACTAGGCTCTGTGCTTGACTTAGAATTCCTTGGTCACCGAGTTCACGTCACAAAGGAGAGTCCTCTCTGCTTTTCTAAACTCCCACATTCACAGCCTTTTTATATTAAAACCATTACAAACTCCATCTGCAAAGTTTCAAATTCAAAATGATCAAAGTTCACATATAGGCCTTCGACTTTCTTTTAATACTCACCACAGCACTGGCAAGCATATTCCTGGGTGTTATACACCAGCATTTATAATAGGGTCCACAGAAATTCTTTCTTGTACAAATATTTTCTGTACTTATATATGTCACTTTCCATGAAGACACACACACACAACAGACTGCACTTAGTGATTGTTCTGTAATCCAGTCCTGACTTTCCTGCTTTTTACTTACAGAGAATAAGGTGTGTTCCCTCCGTGTATGAAAAAAAATACAAATGGCTTTGTGCTCCTGCAAATTACAGGAATTCCTGTACAATAGATCAGGAGAGCCTGACACCCACATTTCAAATTTAAAAAAACAATCATCTCCACTTGTTTGCATATTAAAATAAGCAACACCACCACACTCAAAATAAGTGAAAACAAGCTACAGTAAATAATCAAGGTGAAGCGCCCAGAGGCTGACTGGCAGCAAAGTGGGATAACACAAAATATTTCAGTGAAGGTTACACACAGTAATATTTAAATTAAAGGTAGCTCAGCTAGGTAACTAAATGAAATGCCAGCTCAAATCACGTTCCTGTTCATCACATAGTCATACTCCATGGAACTCCCACCCTACTTTACCTGCTTCTGCAAAATAGGGTTAATAAAGCCAGAAGCTATGGCAAAGCTTCGGATCCCAATTTATTTCAGGTAGACAGATGAACTCTAGCCACAAAAGCATTAAGAGAAAAAAATCTGTTTCTACTACCTTTATTATTGTGTGCTTATATACCTTTGAGAAAGAAAAAGAAAAAAAAAAAAAGAAATGGCACTCTTGCTCCATTCTGGCCAGAACTCTGCACATAAAAGAGATGGGGGGGAAGTTAATAACTTTGCTTTCTCCCACAGCTCAAGACTTCCAGAGATACAACAAATTACTTCAGGGGAATTTAGCTGCAGAAATCTAAAACCATTCCTCTCCACGAGTGATACTTTCACAAGAGGCATGAACAGTGCCACTTCAGCACTCCTCACTGGAGTCAGAAAGTGCCTTTGGCAGTGGAATGCACACTGGTTTTGGGAAGAGGTGAAAATCTGACCAAGTGCAAATAAGTTGTTGCACCAGGATGAAAAATAAATTCTGATGCCACTGGTAGCCCTCTGGCATCTCAAGGAAGAAACTTTATTTTTCTACTTAGAATACAGGTGTCTAATACCAGAGTAGCTATCAGTAGTGTCTAAAAGCTGGGGCAGCCTTTAACCAAGGACAAAGGACTGAAACTGAAGCTTTTGGGACATCCCAGAAACCATGCAATAGCACATGGGGACATCCAAACCAGACAGAGAGTGGTGTATTAAAGACTCCAAGCAGTTCCAAGCTTCTCAGCATTCCTTTATTTAAAACTAGTAACAAGAAAAATGGCAGAATTTTATTAGAAAAGAGAACTTCCTTGCATCCAAGTATAGCAATAGAAAATAAAAAAGGCTACACAGATGGAAGGACCCTGGCATTTTTTACATTATCTTCTGTTAAAAGAGCAAGTTAACTCATAACATCCCAGGCAACCCTCTCTGTAAAATACATAGGTATTTCCATCATTTTATTGAGGCAGAAGCTCCTCTTTACCCAGCCACTATAGTGTGCTTGCTTAGTTACCTGGCTCATTACTTCTAGCAATGTATCCAAACATATTTAATCTCATGCACTGGGGGTAATTTTGCAAAAGAAAAAATCCTCTGCAGAATAGAAATAAAATATCTGTGACTAGCCCGTGATAACACAGTGAGCCTGGGGCAAAAATTAAGAACATGGTCTTTTGTCTCCCATTCCACATACCACAGGATTACTCAGCTTCCTTCCTCCCTTCACAGCTGTGGGTATCCCCCCTAAAGAACACATTTATCTATTCTAACCACTGTACTATGTTAATACTTCTTCAAAGTCCAAGACCTAATTGAAACCATTCCAAAAAGCCATGTGTGCCAGCCACACAATCCAGCTGGGCAGAGCTCCATTAAAAGCCAGGCTACCTCAGGGACTTCTCATCCAGCACCCTAGTCAAGTAATTTATCTCCTGAGAGGATTCAGAAACACTGCTAGCAAAACACAAGGGGCCTCTCAGAGCTATGAGCCTCTTCTTGTTCTGAAGAAGAGTCTGGGTGCTAAGGACAGAAGATAGACTAATATGAAATCATTGAAAGAGGCCTGGTTGCTTAACCACCTTTTATAACCTCAGATCATCTGAACAGAATAAAATCAGCAATGTAATTAGTTTTACTACTTGACCAGTAGTTTAGGAGTGGGGTTTTAATGACAAATTTAAAATTGTTTTGAAAAACAAAACTGCTGATGTAGGATGTGATGAAATAAACTATGATTTTCTACATCGCTTTTTCAAATCTTTTTCCTTCTGGTTGGACAGTGGCAATGTTTTCAAGGAAGATAAACATAATATTTGCCGCTCCCAGCTCAGAACTTTGGGTTTTGAAAGCAGGTTCCCATGGCTATTGGTGTCAATGAAAATCTTGCACTGCACACTTCATTTCTGTTCCCTAGTAAAAGAAGCAGGAAACACCACGTCAACACCTAAAAAGCAAAAAATGTCTTAATTCTTTGTATTAATGAGTCTCTTTTTGATGTTTCTTCTGTAATAATGCTTTGGCATATCCATAACTAAACTGAACATCTTAACTCTTAATCTCACTTTCCCCTCCCCTTTCCCTTAAGTCAATATAAACCACAAAATAATATTGAAACTGCAACTGCACTTTACTGCTAAGGAAACACACAGGATTCCTGCAATGGTTTCCTTTCCAGGAATATCAGTAATTTCTGCCCTAACAGTGTCTAAGGCTAATAGCTATCACCTTCAAAGTCAGCAAAAGAAAGGAATAAGCTTAAAAGGAGACAAGAAATTAAGGTTGAAACTTCAAAATTTATAGACCATAACAAAAAGGACAAAATGACAGTATCATTTTAATTAACTGTGATACAGTTAATCTGAAAAGCCCTTCCACCAAGATACCTCATGGGGAAATGGATCCAGCCAGATGCTAGACAGCAGCCATTTTGTAAGGACAGCACAATTTGAACAAAAAATTTATTCTTAGGAGGGAAAGAGTCAATAAGTGTAATGAAAAATGTGCAGTTAAACAGACATTTTACAAACATGAATATAAATACTTCATGCTTTTTGCAAACTGGATACAGCTTCAAACAATTAAGGGCTGCTCCTAACTGTAGAAATGTGATTTAAAAGCAAAACCAAGTCACTGAAGTAACACCACTGCAAAACCAGGGGCCTTGGGTCTATAAAGGATAATCTAGGGGAAAAAACAAAAAGTACTTCTTTGAAATTAAAACAAATGGTACATTTTTACTTTAACAGATAGAAAAAAGTGGTATTTACATGGCTTAAAATGGTTTAGCAAAACTGGGGGGGAATAGAATTAAATTATATTGCAATATCTAGTACATCGAGTAAGGTGCACAACGTCAAATCATAATATAAAATAACACAATGAATTGTTGGTCTGTGTTTTCAACCCCATCTCAAGAGTTTTGTTACTTCAATGCTGCTTCTTCCATGGAAAAGATTCTCTCACTAAGAAGACAAAGAGGAGGACAAATTCTATTGACTTGTGGTGAAAATTCAGGAGTCTGTTTTCTAAACAGCTAAGCTTACCTCTGAATAAAATTGACCCATTCTTGCCTTTAAATACAAGAGCAGAATCTGTCTTTGAGAACTCCAACACTGCAAATGAGAAATGCTGCACACCAGACATCTACCTAAAGCTTGTACAACATATTTTCTCCACGGAAAAGCAATTACTTGTTAAAGATGAGAAAATTAGACAATTAAGACCCCATAAAAATGCATTTTTCTGCAGATACTGAGGTACTTCCTGAGCTTATTGAAAAGTTTCTTGCCATCAAAGTTTAAAATGCTCATGCTAGAGGTATCTCAAATGTACAAGAACCAAATTTAATCTTAATAGTTCTATTATTTCATGACAACAGTTTAAAGTTAAGACTATCCGAAGATCTTCTATCACTTGACTTTCAACAATAAAGGTAATCCCGTTTTTCAAAGAAATCTGCATTATTTCTGACATGTTATTCTAGCTCAATGTTAACACTATAGCTGACTAAAGAATCTAAAACCGAGAAGGTGAAAAAGCTGAGACAGATCCACACTGATACGTAGCAGCATGTTTTGGTTTTGCTCAACTCACCTGCTGCCATCTGGAACACACCAACAGGCTGAGATCCAAACAGATTTCAAGTTGCAGTCAGAAACACTTTGCAAATAAACTATGGTAAGCACTAAAGGAAAATATGGCTACATTGCCCAGTGTAAAACAAAAACCAAAACAGTGAGTGACATGGAAAGTATTTAGGAATATAAATCAATTCATATAAAATAAAAAACCTAGAATTAACCCTGCATGTTAGACTCTTAAGACTAAAAACATACCTTCACTCATCAGAAAGATCTCACAGATATGAAAGCTTCTCAAACACGCTAAAGAAATAAAAGCAAGAAAAACACCCACCACTCCAGAACTCCACCAGTTACAGTTCAGAGTGTTGTTAATGCAGTTCTGGATCTTCCTTCTCCTCAAGACCCAGCAATTCAAAGTATTTCATGCCCTTTACGGTCTGACATCTCCAACGTCAGTAGCATAACAGGGATAGTGCATGATCTAGCTGGTACCTTACTATAAACTGCAAGTTATTCTAAACATTGCCAGTAATTTAAGATTTAGTCATGATTTTGCATTCACTGACTGTGTGACTGTATTTCTGATGGTTGTCACAATATATATACACACATACACTATATATTCTTATTAGAAAAATACATGTGTTCATTAAGAGGAGATCAAGCAGACTAATTTATTTCCTTCAATAAGATAACTGCTTGTCTATACAAAGGAAATGCAGTAGCTCTCATCTTCTGAACTTCAACAAAGCATTTGATATAGCGCCTTTATTACTGAGTTGGAAAGGAATTAGAGAGATTAACAGACTGGCTAATCAGGAAATGGAGAGCTGAAACAGTAAGGAGATTTCCTTGAGATTCAGTGGCAGGGATAATTTTATTTCAGATTTTCACTGAATGCTACAGCAAAAGTGGTAGAAGCTTTATAATGAAATTTAAAAGGCAGAATCTGTAACAAGTAAAACCACAATGGACTACAGAAGGAATTACACATGGAAGATATGAGTAACAGAAATATAAATGCATTAAGTACAAGGCAAAGCATTCAACAGTAACAACCAGCACTTCCTCTATGAGCTGGAAGCATGTTAGTTCAGAAAACACAGTGGCAGAAACACTTAAGCGTATCAGAAATAAGCAGGCTGAGTATTAAGAGTCAACAACTCTGAAAAAAAAATACAATTATGCTTTTCAGATACAACAGGAAATCTATCACCTGTTTTATCAGGAATACTGTGTACACCTGTCATTCACATTCAAGAAACAGGATTAAGGATGTTGGTAAGAATGGAGAATGAAATTTAGGTAAGAAAACTGTAATCATTGACATTTATTTAGCATCAAAACACAACAGCTAAAAGGAGGTTTGACTATTTTAAATAAATGCAATGGTGCATCAGCATCAAAGCAAAGAGAGATGTAAAGCAGCGTTCCTCAAACTTTAAAAATAGGGCTGTTGAAAGTTGGAGAAGGACAATAGGCCTTCCAATTTAATATTCTCACTTATATTTGATAGAAACATGGAACAGGTTTAGTTGAAAGGCACCTGAAAAATATCTAGTTCCAACCCTCCTGCCATGGGCAGGGACACTTTCCACTAGACCAGGTTGCTCAAACCCCCATCCAACCCGCCCTTGAACGCTTCCAGGGATGGGACATCTACAGCTTCTCTAAGCAACTTTTTCGGTGTCTCACCATCTTCACAAGGAAGAATTTACTCCTAATATCTAATCTAAACCTGCTCTCTTTTCAGTGTGAAGCCATTCCTCTTTGTCCTATCATTCCATGCCCTTGTAAAAACTCCCTCTCCAGCTCTCCTGTAGGCACCTCTGGAAGGTGCTATAAGGTCACCCCAGAGCCACATCTCCTGCTCAACTCCAATTCTCTCAGCCTGTCTCCATAGGAGACATGCTCCAACCCTCTCATCATCTCCATGACCTCCTCTGGACTTGCTCCAACAGGTCCCTGTCCTTCCTGTGCTGGGAGCCCAGGGCTGGATGCAGCACTGCAGGTGGGGTCTCACCAGAGCAGGGCAGAGGGGCAGAATCCCTTCCCTGCCCTGCTGCCCATAGTGCTTTGGATGCAGCCCAGAACATGTTTGGCTTTCTGAGTGCTCACTGAGTGCTAGGTGCTCACATGGCTGGGGCATGTCCAGCCTCTCCTCTATTAGCACCCCCAAGTCCTTCTGGGCAGGGCTGTTCTTGATCCATTCTCCACCCAGACCATATTTTTGCTTGGGATTGCCCTGATCCATGTGTACAAAAAAGACATTCTTAGCACACACTGAAAAAACAGATAAGTCACTGTCTGGAGACTGAATAATACCAAAATCATTTAAACAACAGATCCCCTTGTGACTCAACATAATTCTTTCTTTCACAGAAAAAGATTAATTTTCAACTTAACTGAATACTGTCCTCTAAAAGACCGTATCTTTGAACGTAATTGAAAAATTGCAAATTCCCTTTGAGCTGTATTCCTCTTGAATTCTTTCAGGCACTCCATGAGTGCTGCTATGCTTGCATTGCCCTGAGGACTACAACTGCTGTTCTGGACAGAGCAGCAATACTCAGCTATGAAGCTGGCGTAGGTTTTAACCACCTGGCCTGTGTACATCCAACATTCAGTGGGACAGACTCACAGACCTCCAGATCCCTGTTTTGTTTTGAGATGCATAAATGAGTATGAACATTGTCCTGCTTAAAATAGTTACAGTATTGTTGTGCTAATTACATACATCCATATGAGCACAGGATCAGTGTTTTAGCTCCACACACAACTTTCCTCATTCCTTCTTCTTAGCCGAGTCTCCCGAATTACTTAAAATGAAAAATAAAAAAACCCACACAACCCCCAAACCAATAACAAAAAAACACCACAAAGCTAACCCCCCAAGAACCTCTTCCAAACCAAACCATCATGCTAAAGACCTAAAACCAACTACTTTTAAAATCAGTTTTAAAAACATTCATTATGACATATATTCACATTGTCAGCATAAGGGGTGCCTGTATCAAAGTCTTCATATACTTCAGCCTTAAATCTTTATATATTTAGCCCAAAGCCAACTTCTTTGTAAAAAAAAACCCCAAGAGAATAGGAATTTAGAAAGGACTTGCTGACAGAGCTGAAATTTCATAAATGTGTTCTCATTGCTGTATTAAACACTTCATTTCCTTTCCAGTGGTCCTCTATAATGAAGATTTAGAAGCAAAGGATCACAGCCTTCATAGACTTTCTTGTGACTCTAAGAACAGGAGTAATGAAGACATATTCATATCTCAGTTTAAGAGTTTTACTGCTAAGCTTTTCACTTATGAGAAAGGATGGAGACTGAAGCAAAATGTATTAATTTTCTTTACCCCTTTTATTTATTAAAATCCCATTTGGTTGCATATAAGACAAAATTATGTCATACTAACCATCTGTGTGTTCAAGTACAAAGAAAGGTAAACAGAATTTTACAACAACTGAGACTATACTTACAGAGTTTTCCAACAGAAACATGACAGAAACTGCATTAGCAATCTTCTGGAATTCAGTCCAAACATTTTCAGTGGAAACAGTCTGTTCTGCTGAATTAACACCTCATTACAGTGGCACCTCTTCTTCTGAAATAAATGTATCTCGATGACATGTTTCTGATTGTCTATAAACCTACCAGACATGGGTTTGCAGGTTCTACATTCCAAAAACAATCCTGCTCCTACCTGATCTTCAGTCTCCACAGCATTTGTCTCATTATACAGATACCTACTACACTGCATTAAAACCTGGGTTCCTTTCCCCACCCCCCCCCCTTTTTTTTTTTAGAGAATTTCAAGCATATAACTGAATTTCTTCAACTCAGTTGAGCAAGATAATCACCAAAACAAGGACTGGACACAGACACATCTCTTCCCCAGTCTGCCCAAAGAATCCCTGAAAACATGTACCACTGTGTAAGGTCGGTATTTCCCCCACCCCCCATCTGATTGTAGGAGAGATTCATTCACTCTCCATTTTCCCACTAAAGACAGCTGTTAGGAGCAGGTCTGAGGATGTGTTTCCTCCAAACCCCTGATTAATTAACTCTTGAAAAGGTACTTGGTCGTCCTCTTTAAAGTTTATAGAGCGTATTGCTTTGTGCAAGTAGACTGACATCTGTATTCTAACAGAGATGCTCTGGTGGACACCACTCTGGAGAAGTTAGGGTCACAGTTTTCAAATGCACATAGAGTCTGAAAAAGGTGCTGACAGATTTCTTCAAGCAGCTTTAACAGTGCCTGAGGAGGTACATGGGACCAAAAAAAAAAAAAAGTACCTCTCTCTTTCCATATAGAAATTACATCCCACAGGACAACAGGCTCTATTTCCCTGGCACAATACTGCTTTTAGTTTAAAAACAGGGGGATATTCATGCAGATTTCTTCAGATTAACAGGGCAGTCACTCTCCTTATCTGCACAACTATTTCTCCAGGAAATAAATTTCTGCAAGTTATTATTAAGTATCAAATATTGTGCCCAGTAACACTTTTAGAGAACTCTCAGAAGAGAGAAGCAGGAGCACTCAGTACATGTTGCAAACAACTCTGTGTTTGAAGACCACCAGAGAAATTCTGCAGTCACACATCACCTCCACTTTCAGACACAGACATTAGAGAAAAGGATTGATTAAAAGAACTCGTACATTTCCAGCTCTGAATCTGAAACTAACCAAATGTAACAATAAAAGCCCTAATTCCTTCAGCTTCCTTCCCTAAAAATTGAAAGGTTAAGGGGAGACAGTGAACTGGATTAGCAGTAACAAGGACCATATAGATTTAGAAAGAGAAAAAAAAGAAAAACAAACAAAAAAGTAAATAAAGATACCTGATACTGTAGCCTACATTCCAGCTTTTTTCTTTAAACATCCTGAAGAAACTGTATGTCAAAAAGTAGCACCTTTTCTAAGACTGCATGACTCCAAATGCAGGTATACAAGTTCCTCCTGCATGCATGGGAACTGCTCTATTAATATGTAGTAGACCTTAAGTGCTATTCACAATTTCAGTGAGCCTGTTTTCATCTTCCGTAGGACTTTGTTAATATTGACTCTAGAAACAGCACACAGAAAAAAGTCAGAGCACTAAACAGCACACACTGCTCTGGGGTACAAACTCCAATCTTTCCACCTAGCTTAGAAAATAAACTACCTATGTGTGATCGCCTTATTGATCTGAAAACCAGGAGAAGGACTAAGAGATTAAAAAGAAACAAGCTGCCTTCAAAAAATGAACGTAGAAACCTTCATGTAAATACATGCACCTTCCAGAATTTCAGCCCTGTCTCCTGCAATTCTATCATTGCTCAGATACTAACCTATATTCCAAGCTGCAAGCAGCACCCCGCCCTCAGACTCCCTGCCAGCTCAAGCTCCGGGAATTATGCCACGTGGAAATTTTGACTCATTCAGCCAGCTAGCCCTAGCAAGTTTAAAGTACCATCAGGCCAAGGATCTAACTAGAAACTGTTCCTTTTTCCCCTAAAAGCATCCCCCAGTCAAACCAAACAAAACCCAGTTCAAGAGAAATCAAACACACCAGGTGAACATTCTTGGAATTTTATTCCAAATATTTAAAGGCTGCTTTGTCTAATATCACCTTTTAAATCAGTTTAAATTTCATGGAAGACAACAAAATGAAAGCATTTTAGAAATCTGAGCCAAACCAAATGCCCCCCTTAACCACTGTATTCTCCAGGAGGGTGAGGTGTCAATAGAGGTGAATGGCCTTACAGGAACAGCATAGGCTAATTTAAGAGAAAGTGATTATCTGCTTAAAATAACTGCTAATAATAATGCAGTATTATTACATTAGTTTAATGGTAATGACAATGTTTCCTTCTTTGGAAAAGGCTTAAATATTTCATTGAAAAATTAAATTACTTTAATAAAGTATTGAAGGCTTTTTCTCATATTTTGCAGGACTAATCCTGAACAAGACGTGAATACATCATACAAATGAGAAACCACAAATAAAATTAAATTAAGTACTTGAAATTACTATTTTGGTGTATGCACGCAGACTAGACACAATCTGATATTCTGTGAACATGTTTTTAAGATATTAAGAAATACACTTGCAAAACTCATCATATTGCACTTGCTAGTAATATCAGCATACATCAGTTGCATTTTTCAAGGAAACTGAAACATACACTTTACTTGCAGTTATTTTAGTTGCCAATGCTTTAAGTTCCATGTTTATAGAGTTTAAAAATGAATTTTTTTTCCCTAATCTCAACATCACAAAAAATTTGTTATATCCAATGTTGCAATATTAGCAACTGTGGAAGCAAATCACAATAACACCTTCATTTAACCTCCTAGCCTTAGGCCGAGAAAACAAGATTGAGCAGGTATATACTACAATCACATGAGCTGCAGGTATACAATGTAATTATATGAACTTTGGATTAGCAAAGCAATTCTAGGGGAACCTTCATTTCTTTCTGGTCTCCTTCATTTTACCTGAGCTTTGTACTTACCTCACACAACACTTAAGTCTTTGCAATATTAGTATGCTAGCTAATTCTGTATTTTCACTACAAACTCAAAGATGTGTCATCTTAAGTCTCCACAATATGGATGGTTATCTCTCCAGTAACTCCTTCCAACGCCTTACATATGTCATTACTCTTTCCAACAGCAAATACCAAAGGAATTAGGACTTGAAGCACATTTCAGAGATCCAGCTCTATTTGCAGGAACACAAATCCAACTCTAATTGAATGCAAACCTGAGACAGAATGATGTGGGCTGTTTAACTTAACATACCAAAGTTTGACCATATCTTCTAATTCAACCTCTTTCCCTCTAAATATGAATCTCCCTAGGACATTCTTCGTATCACATACCTAACTAATTCCTTCACTTGGCCAGTTGCTCCCCACCCCCCACTCATCACGTGCACAAATCAAATTTCAGCAGCCATGAAACACAACAGCCAAAAAGGTATTTTAGTGTGGTGTGACATCTAAGAGAGCAATGATGGGCCTACTTTGCGAGGTACTATCAGATTGGTCCTCTAAATCACATCTAGACCCTTAAGATTTTTCCTAACATCTGCCTTCTACTCCGCACTTGGTGTTGGGATGTTGGCCAGACACTCATCACATTTCTCCTCCCAGGTTTCCACATCTGGGTATCAGTAGAGAGGGACTACAGGATGTTACAGCAAAGCATATCTTCTCCACAGTTCAGAGGTTGCCTTAGAAGTTCATTTGCAACATAAAGTTTGCTTAATTCCAGGTTAAATCCTTTTGCTGCCATCACTAGGTGGGGAAAAATGTAAAGGAAAACATCTACACACTCCCAAACCACATGAACTTACTTTTCTTCTCTCTTATTTAGAAGTCATAACAAATATTGAAACCATCTGAAAATACCTTTACTTTTCTTTATAAACAAAATAGACTTTAGACTATAGATAAAGCTTTGTTTTTTATCTGTAATAAAGCAATGCAATTTGTTGAAAACCTACAATTTTTTCCCAGTCTCTAGACACATATTAAACAAGTTGCAGTCATTATATAAAGTACTTGCATCGGTTTCAGACAGTGCAACCTCAGTTATGGAAAGTGCCAAGCAATCAGGATACAAAAAACGTGGCCTACAGTGCTGAATTCCCAAAGTCAGAACCAACCACTTTCATTTTAATTGACGGTGAAGTGTGATGCTGTGCAGGTTAACTTACAGCATCTCAATAAACTGTTAGAGATGACAGCCACTCACTAAAGAAGCAAAGAATTTATTGCCCGTTCCATTTCTAATAATTCAAAGACATCAATAATTATGACCTAATCAAAAGAAATGTCTAAGCTATGCTGTCTCATAAGAGACATCTTCACTGTGATTATACCACAGATGCAAATATAGTAAACACAAATTTCCTGACAATTTCTCTTAAACAGGAGATTGACAGTCCAGAATATTTTATGTTACTTGAGCTAGGTGTTCAGATCATAAGAGGGATTAATTACTTTGTCTAAATAACCTGAATTTGCAGGTTTTCCTGTGCAAAGGACTTACATTCACTAGTAGTTCAATGTTGGATGTCAAACATCCAGTGTGTCTTAACTAAAAGCAAAAAAAAAAA
>VZTJ01004895.1:885849-1038214 GCA_013397795.1 Orthonyx spaldingii
AAAAGGAGGAAAAAAAAAAAAAAAAAAAAAAAAAAAAAAAAAAAAAACAAAACCACAAACAAATAAGGAAATAAGGTAACTCTAGGAGTAGCTTCATCTAGGAGTTTCAGAAACATTAAATAAACAGCATGGTCCATCCCACGCATACAAAACAGGCTGCACACCTAGCAGGGGAAACCAAACTGCAGATCTGGAAAAAAAAATGAACTGGCAGGAAAAGGGGGGAAACAAACCAAAACCAAGGGAAACAGGCTTTGCTTTTTCAAACTACCTAATATCCCTTCACTTCTTTTTCTGTCTCTTCAACTCCTTCAATAGATAGCTCATGGATTTTGGGGAACAGTATTTTAGATGCTAACAAGGCCAGTATCCTATTTCTGTAGACTTGAATGCAACTGGAGTCAACAGGCTTTTTGTCTTCATACTGAATGTACTGCTGATTATGAGGTTTCACATATCTGAAAACAGACATGAAAACTTTAAGCCCTGTGGTCTTTCCTGGAGCCTTTTCCTGGGGCCAGTGAGCTACTGCCCGAGAAACATTAAGAAAGGAGCAGAGAAAAGGAATCCACCACTGCCCTACTATCAAATACTCTGTACAGGGCTAATTCTAAGTCCAGACAGATTTATTCACCAGGAGAGGATTGCTAACTGATAATGTCAAGGTTGTCTTAATGGGCAATGAAACTTTGGACATGAATCTCACAGAGTACTGTGTGTACACAGAAAAAGTCTCTCAGGAAGCCTCTCAGTGAAATTGGGTATATGTGCCTATACTTTAATTTATACTGCAAGGACAGTCTTTCTTCTGTCACACCCAAGCCTGAAAGCCATTTGGACCCAGCTAATTATTCAGAAACTTCCTTGTCTCACAGGGGTGATGTTATTTCAGAACAGGGTAGCAATAATTGGGCAGTAACTGTCCAGAGCTTCCACATTCAGAGATAATTTCTTCAGCAAGAGCCTTGCAATTACTTCTTTTTGAAAAGCTGCCAAGTTATTCCCCAGGGACAGAGGCAGTGAGAAGCTACAGCTATAACAAATCAAGGGCCTTCATGTTCAATTTCACTGAGGCAGCCGTGTGTCAAAATCCAAGCCTTCCAAGCATCTCAAAAACACACTAACTGCTGCCTTCTACAGGAAAAAAATCACTTTTGTCCCTCATGACACAGGGTTTCTGTTCAGAAGCAAACAACTCTGTCTGAAAGTTTCTCAACAGAGAAATGGTTTTCTCCCAACACAAACTTATGGATCTGCATTTTAAGACAAAACATATCTACATACAACTGCTCACAGTGCAGATGCTGTTGCAATCAAAGGAATTAGCTTGTATCTCTCAATGCACTTCTAATACACCCAGTAAAACTGCTGAAGAGTAAAGCAGGGAAAACAAAATAGAAGAGTTGTGATCCAGTGCTGCTTCAGCTACTGCTCCCAGGTTTTGGTGGAAGAAGTAGAGACAAACTTCCAAGGCAGTTACACCTGCACAATTTTGTGTAAATAGATCTAGACTTCTACTCCACAGAGATCCAGTGATTTTCTTTCTTTCACTAAAAATACAGTGGCAAATGCCCACAGTCTTACCTTAGAACCAAAAACCTGAGCAATGTAGACAACTATATGTAACAGTGAGACACATGAAGTAAAAAGACTTCAGCCTCCACCAGAAAAGGTTGTCAAGTCAAACATCAAGTCAGACTAATGTAATATACACATACTCAAAAACTTCCTTTTATCTCACCAGAATACATGTGCTAGAAATGGTGCAAATGTACTGCTCTTTCACTATTCCTGACGTGTATGACAACACCTGCTCATCAACTTGCATACAAAATGCATTTCTCTATTTTCTCTCCAGTGAGAGCCCTCTGAATTTCACTTGAAGGTGGCTCAGTTGTTTTACAGTCAAAGCTGATAGAACAGTCTTTGCTAATTGTCATCTTTGTTTTTTGCTCTGAGTTACCTTGATAGCTGTATGAACCATAACATTAGTTATGCCTTACTGAAATATGTTGAAGCCTGCAGGGAAAGCTGGGGTAGAAAAACCCAGTAAAACAGAAAGTCATAAGGTTCCCTACTCTGAACTAGAGGGGACAGAAAAACAAAAAGAAGAAAAGAAAAATGAAATCTTATTAAAGTGGTTTGGAGGGTTGTGACTTCCATTTTTTTAATGTCACATTAGTGAGATTGCATATATGGCAAAGGATTTAAGGATGATAAGACTGCAAAAATAAACATCGACAGCTGCATGGTACTATAAAGGTCTTCAACTATTCTTGTTTTAAAAATACCACGATTGTAATGAAAAGAACTCAGGGGGAGGGGAAAGAACAAAATGCACCAAATTCTCATCACTGCAAAACGGTGAAAAAAACCCACCAAAAAGACTAAATAGAAACATAACTAATGTCACTGTGTCAGTGAGTCCTTGGCTATAATCCATGATCTCATCAATGAGTAATAAATTCAAGACGAGGGACGTCAGTTTACTCCTCAGTGAAAGGACATCTCAGCACAAAGTGCCATAACACTACAAAGCAGCTGATGCTCTGTTCAGTGCAGTAACTGCTTTGCACACTGAAACTTTGGGTCAACAATTGTTGCTGTTAATAATGTTCATTCACATTTATGCTGTTGAGATTTTGAGAGAATCAAATGCACTAAATTTTGACCATGCTACAAACTGCATTTGTCCTTTCTTCTCCTGGCTTTCTGACCCTAACTATGCAAGCTGCAAACAGATCCTTAAAAAAAATGTGTGCTACAAGGCAGGGATTTTTGCTCTCCCTTTGTGATCACACAATCTGTGGTGAACAGGACAAAACAAAGAACAGATCAAAACAAAATCCTCATTTCTGGCATGAAGAAAGCCAAGCATGGAGAATTTCAGCCACATGGGAATTTGTTTCTGTAAAATACTGCATAATGATTATATAAAGAGGCTTTGATTACTGTAAAATTCAATGATATATGCATTTCTAACGGCACTGGAAATCCTAAATGATTACACAAGCCTTTCATGTTTATTCATAAAAGATTTAAAATACAGCATAATACAAAACATTTAACTAGTTTACTCTGAGAGCAATTTACTATGCTCTTCTAGCAAAAATTTGCTCAAGAAGATAAAGTCTCATGTTACATCCAGTGCATATGTTTCTAATGTAATTTTTTAATAGAATTATTTGCTCAGCTTGTTTTTTAAGTACAAAGTTTCAAAAGTAAACATTTACTGGTACAGGCATGGCCATAACTGTAAAAGACACTTTTGTAAGACACATGGTAGAGGAAGAAAAATCTGTTCTAACAGATTGAATTTGCTGTTTTCTATTTCAATGAACACATACCCCAAACCTTCAAAAGAAAAATCTGTTTCCAACTTTTGAGTGACTGCTTTCATATACAAATGCAAAAGCAGACCTACTACTGCTCCATACACCTTTCTTTTCATATTTTCAATCCTCATTGGATACTTTGTTTTACATCAATCTCTAAAAAAGGGTGTAATATCTACAAATGTCTACAAACCCTTCAGAAGGAATAAGCTAGGAAGGAGAGGTGGTGAGGTAGCGCTGTGTATTGGGGAGGGTCCTGATTGTCTGGAGCTTAATGATGGTGACAATAGGGTTAAGTGTTTACAGGAAAGGATCAGGATAAGGGCAACAAGACAGACAGACCACCCAACCAGGATGAAGAGGTGGACAAAACGTTGGGAGAAGTCGCACTCTCAGTAGTCCTTGTTCTTGTGGTGGGACTTCAACTTACCAGATATCTGCAGGAAATTCAACTCAGCAGAGAGGAAAGGGTCCAGGAGATTCCTGGAGTGTGGGAAAGAGGTATTCCTGACACAGCTGGTCAGTGAGCCAGCCAGGGAGGGCACCTCACTGGACCAGTTTTTTGTGAACAGAGGAGGACTGGTGGGTGATACGATGGTTGGGTGACGCCTTGGGCACAGTGATCACAAAACGATGAATTTTCAAATCTCAGAAAAGGGAGTTGACAGAACAGCCAGCTCGGACTTTCAGAGGGCACAGTTTGGCCTGTTTAGGAATGTGGTTACCAGAGTCCCTTGGGTGGCAGTCCTGAGGGGCAAAGGAGTCCAGGAAGGCTGGACATTCATCACAAAATCTTAGAGAAACAGGCCCAGGCCATCCCCATAAGCCAAAAGACCTGCTGGTGGGGAAGAAGACTGGTCTGGATGAACAAAGAGCTTTGGCTGGAACTCAGGGAGAAAAAGAGTTTGTAGTCCTTGGAAGAATGGGAAGGCAACTCAGGAGGACTACAAGGATTCCATTAGGTTATGCAGGGAGGAAATTAGAAAGACCAGAGACCACCTGGAACTTCCTTTGGTGTCTGCCATAAAAGACAAGAACTAATGCTTCTATAAGCACATTAGCAACAAAAGGAGGGCTAAGGAGAACCTCATCTTTTTTTGGATACAGAGGCACACAGAAACAAAGCACGAGGAAAAGACTGAGGTACTTAATACCTTCTTTGCCCCAAACTTTAATAGCAAGACCAGCTGTTGTCTGGGTACCCAGGCCTCTGAGCCAGAAGAACTGATTATTCACCTGACAATAAATACAAAATTACCAATGAGAACAAATCTTATCCTTGGAGACTCAAACATTTCCATGTGGCTGCATTTAGCTCAAGGAAATCCTTGGCCCTTGCAGTGCCTGGGCTCCTCATGAGGGCTGCAGTACCCAGCCTGCTGGCAGCACCAGCCATCCCTCCTGAAAGCAGCTCCTCCCGTGCCTTGTCCAGGGGATGTCAGCATCAAAGGCACTGGGAGGGAAAGCAGATCAACCCCCTGAAAGGACAGAAGCATATTCTACAACTTGAGGTCCTGTTTTCACAGCCAGGTTGCTCCACACTGACTACAGAAATGCTGTGCCATGCTCTGTTTCCTCCATTCACTGCGGCATTCAGAAAACATCCCAGCCTTCCATACAAGGCACGTGCCCCTTGAACACTAAAAGTCATCATTAGAAATGACAGGGCAGTGCAAAAGCCACCTTGGATTTGTTTGACTGTTCTGATGTGCTCTGTGCTGATCTAGTGAGGGGCAGAGCAATGAAGGATATACAAGAATGATATATTTGCAAGCGTTTTAGACAGTGCTACAGAAACTACAACAATAATGCCTATGTTACTAAAATCTCTGACTGGTTAAAATAAAATCTACAGGAATATGTCATCATTTACTAATTAGTTCCTTTCTTTCTAAGCAATTTTCAAGGCAAGCCTTTACACTTTCAGAGAATACCACTGGTCTCATTGCCAGGTAGTTTTACAAATCTTCTCCGAAATGTTGGCTCTTAAGACAAACCTTTGCCTGATGTGAGGCAGCAGTAGCATTTGATTGGCAGAGTAGGTGGAAAAGGAAAAGAAAATGGAAAATTAACGAAGAGTAGGTTACAATTTTCCCTGAAGATACAGCAATAGGGAGGAATTAGCCTCAGTAAGAAAAAGAACAGTAATAAAAGGGTAGGAGAAAAAGTAGTCGATAGTTTCAAAGGGAGGAAGATTTTTGCAAAGCCAAATCCTCCCATTGAATTTTCAAGGGTAAGGCAAAAAAGCACTAAGGGCACAAATGGACTTTAAGCCTATACCTGTAACTTTACCAGTCTTGACACTTATCCTCAATTCTCTTACAGATACACTAAGATATAGGAAACCTTTTCGCACCCTCAGCCACTTCAAAGAAAGGTTTTATATCAATATAAACCCAAAGGAAAGTCAGCAGTTTGAATTTTCCTTCATGTATCCAAGACTTTTAAAAAATACTGAGAAAGACTGACAATAATACTTGAGGTGGATCCCACACACAGGTGCCTAAAAGAATCAAAACACATTCCTGTTCCCCTCAATATCCTAATAATGATGTTTAGTAAGAATATCTAGCCTGATACAAAAGGAAAACTAAATCTATCATCAAGTATATGTTGATGAAAAAAAATAGACCATTTTGAAGAGAAACGTGAACATCTGAAGCTTTATTGCAAGTATTTCTGTGGGTAGGACTGCAGTACTCTACAGTACTGCTCTATTAAGGAGAATGAGGTAATATGAGTTTCTAATTTAAGGCAATATTTCTCTGTAAATCCTGCAGAGAGGCAGTGAACAGAACTGAGAAAGGGAAGACTTAAGTGGCTTTTTTTTTTTTTTAAACAAAGTATAGCTCTTTCAATATTGGTTCAATTTTTGAAGAGAAACCGCTTCGGTATTTTTAGCACTCACAGGAGTGAGGGACTGAGTGCACTCTGGTGCAGGCAGAGAACAGGAAGGCGAGGTACAAGATTTCACATTTATCTCTGCTAATGCATTTCACACATTGCTCTGCAGCGTTCCTCACGTTCTAGCCCTGTGTCTCTTCAGCAGAGATGGCAAAGCACCAAAGACCAAACTGCATGATGATGGTGGTGGTGTGACAGGGATCAATGCCCACGAGGGAACACAGAATGCTGTCGCTTCAGATTTGGCTTCACAACTCAACTCAAACTGTCTCTGCTGTGATGGACAGTCTTCGTTTTCCACTCACCCCAGTGGGATTCAGTATTAACAGGGACACTTGCAAAATCAAGAAACACACAAGGCAAAACCTGTGAATTTTATTCCTAGTGAACAAGTTTAATAGAAGATTCAAACCTCAAGAGTTAAAAGACATGTAATTTAAAGCCTAAGTAATCTAAAATTGCCACTTTACAACATATGTTTCCATATCCAAAACAGAACTCCTAGCCTCACTACTTCTAAAATTATCAAATTAATCTAATTTTATTCTCGGTGATTAAGATGAAATTTGGGAAGTAAATAGAGGGAAACTGGATTGTCAAATGTATAATATTTCAACAACCTTCTATTCATCCAGTTTCTCCTTGCTCTTGGGAGATAACATTAGAGTGGCTGTGAGTAACTTTCAGTATCTACATGAATTCCAGTAGTGATATCCATCCAAAGGAGATTATCTTTTAAGGGGTGATGCAAAGATAAGATACAGAAAGGTCCCAGCAGGTACACAAAGTTGCTCCTGTCCTCTGCTCCCAGCACTTGTCCATGTGTGGATGAAAAAGAGGCGGCCCAACTCACTGCATATGAAGTTCAGAACCCTTGCTGTAGGACACATATTCCAAACACAGAAGAAAGGCAGTTGTCTCCCAGAGTAGCCACTACACTTCCCCACAGTGCAACACAAAATCATCAGCTTTGTATTTTCTATGGCTCTGTCACGTGGCAGTGGTACCTGACTTGTGCTAAGCAGTATTGTCCCAGGGAATGCACCCGGCTTCAGCTCTAAAACTTGCTAGACCAAGCTGGGCTAACCTGCATGCCTATACGAAATGGAAAAACAGAATACTTGTGCAAAAGTGGGACAGAGGTAATTTTTGAACAGCTTACAAGTCTATAATTCTCATCTTATCAGACAATGACAAAGAACAGGGACAGCTCCAGCATTACAATGAAACCCAACTTTCTAAAATACTAAAGACAGTGTAGCTCAAGCCAGTGAAACATAAATTTGCTCGTGACAATATGGGAAGAAAAATTTTGTGATGTAGAAACAGATATCACTATATATTTCTCATAATACTGCATTACCCATGACTTTGTATGCATGGCTTCACTGAATATATTTAATGATATTTCATAAACATTCCAACTACTTTAAGTATATCAAAGTAAACTGGGAATACCACAGTCTTTCTTAAAAGTTTCTATTTACATGAAAGCTTACAGTAACTAATGACTTAGACTAGTCAAAACAAACAAAAAACCCTGCTTCATTATATTAAAAAGCCTCAATTACAGAAAGTCTGACACAGCCAAGATATAATTATGATCAACACCAGACAGAGATGCATAAAAAGTGAAAAGTGCAGTCAGAACATTCAGTGTGTCAAGCACAGTGAATGTGATCCCAGCTGCACAGTATTTCAATATAATTAAACCACACTTCTTACATAATGGAAGTTAAATGACAGGCAAGAGTGAAGCAACTATCTGCTTTCTTCTACAGGAAAACACTAGCACTGAACTGTTATTTTCAAGATATTTTTAAAAGAGCAGGCCAAATATAAATTCTGGTTATTTCTCAGTGAGGAGCATCCTCTTTCACTTTAATATTATGACCTGTGTGCACAAACCAAGCAATATTTAGTTATTTTTTGTATTAGAGTAAAAATCCAGCAGGTTTGAAAATGAGAGCTAATTCTCTTGTATAGATAGAGTCAGGTTTAGGCAAAACCCAAGAAAACGCTTTACCCTGTTATGCACTCACTGCCCTTTCCCCACCTTCCCTACAGTCTTCTATTTGTGGCAGTAAAATCCTGCAGAGTTTAATTAATGCACCGAATTGACTTCTCATACAAGCATTTTAATTACAAGAGAAATAAGAAAAGTTAAACTATATATTTGTGACAAGGGATAATAGATACTTTGAGCTTATTAACTGAAGCAAGCAGTAGTACAGCCCTGATGTTGTGCAAATTATTGCTGTAGCACAACTTCTGCAAAATATCTCACAGTCAAATCCACGGTTTATTTCTGCCATAAATGCCCAAATATACGAGCTGGTGTCTGCTCTGGAAGCACAGCCTAGAAGAGCAGGGCATACCTAGCAGGCCTGGATTCCCCTAAACCTCCCAGCTGGATTACCTGTTTGGAGGAATGGTGTGACTAAGTTTGGCAGCCATAAGCTGTGGCAGCACTTTTGGAGAATCAGAACTGTGACACCACAGCACTTGAAGCAGTTTTACTGCCAGAGGGACACATCCCATTTCTTAGGTCATGAAGGAGGTGACGGAGGTCTGTGCTGTTGCAGCTATGCTGGCAATGGTATCAAATTACAGCTCATTTAAACCTGACTTTTATGAATCTACATAAACATCCAGACTTGAAAAATAATCACCCAAACTAATAGAAAGTGTGACGGCTTCTAATTAATTACAAGTAAGAAAGTCAAGTTTCATCATCACTGATATTTTAGAATGTAAACAGAAGTACAAATATTGCCACAAACGAAGTTGCAACCAAGGTATCCTGGGTGGGGTCATTCACATATGCTGCAGCCCACCTTGATTTAAATCTTACATCTTATTTAATTTTTTCTTACCTACATCCAGCTTTAGAATGGCTGAGTAGTAAAGAATGTTAAATGTATGTAAACCAGAGAGGATAAATATTTTCCTCTACCAAAAGATACTACAGACTAAAGATGTAGAATATTTCATATAGGAACAATATAAATGCTATGACAAAAGAGAAAGGTATTCTCTCTTACGATTCAGGAGCTACATCAATGGGATTCCCTTGGAGAGACTCTAGTCCTGTACTACAGTTGTAAGGAACAGTTAGAAAAAGTTTTTACAGGTTCTTACAAGCAAAGAGCTTTTCAAATTATATTCATTCTCTAGGGTAGATCTTCTCCTGCATAAGTGCCAGTAGAGAAGCCTGCAGCTAGAAAAGCAGTAGTACAGGCAACAGTACTATCCATCAAGTCCACTTTTATCACATACAGCTAGGATATTATTTTCCAGCACAGTCAGAATGAAACTGGAAGGGAAAGACAAAGTTCAACTCCATTCACTCAATGTCTGTTACCTGTTCACAGGTGACAACTCTACTGAATAAACATCAGATCCCATTTTAAGCCCCTGTAGTCTAATCCATTACCAAATTTAAAATATATACATTATGAAAATGCACATACATGCCCCTTCCCCGATTATTCTTAAACAGAGAAGAAATCCAGATCCTATGCCTAAAATATTCTACACATTCCCATGAGAGGGCACAGTGAGAGGACAGAACCAACCTGTTGGCTCACAAAGGTCAAAAATTTGAACAAACAGATCATTAATTTTCTACCTGAAAAAAAATCACGAGATCTCGAAACACAGAACTTTACTTTTGTAAGCAGTTCAAAGACAGTCTCAAGCTTTAAATTACGCCTTTAATTTCCTTCTTATAGATAATGAACACATATACAGTCAGGATATAAGCTTGCACTTGCTTTAATCATGTTGTGTGCCAATTACAGATATGTAAAAAGCAATTCAGTTAATTAAATACAGGTGTCAAGGGCCATTCTTGATGCCCAAGAGAAAACTATCAGCTGGACTCCAGCTGCCACAGAAGAAAAACGCACATCTCCCATTGGTCCTATGATGACATGTAGCTCTGTAAGGCTGTCTTAGATCACCTGGAGCACATAAAATGGCACACAAGCTCTGTATCGGGCAGTTAAATTGCTCAAGTTGTCCCACTGACCTCCATATATCAGCTCAAGTGAGTAACTTTCCAAGAATAAAAAGCTGACTCTGTATCCAAGAATGTACAACACTGGCATCCCAAATGATTCACCTTTAGCAGTGACACTGTAGAGCTTGGACTGTTACAAATCAATAACAGAAGCAGCGACAGAAAAGCAACAGGTATCACCACACAAGAGACTAAAATAAAATATGAGCAGCTCTCTCCCAAGTTACAGGCTCTACCGTTGTTCTGGTTTGTGCATATAAGTAAAATATTATCAGAAACACATTTCTGAAAAATTATTCACGGTAGTGCTATCTCAGCCTATTCCATGTGTTCTCTGCCCTCAAAAAGCACACCAGAACAATCTTGTATTTGCTGGGAACACCCATGCTGATTCATGTAACCAGTTAAGCAGCCAATAGCAAAGTGCCCATCTTAAATGCATGGTTCACCTTCTCTATTCTGTAATATATCAACAACAGAAAAAGCAAATTTTAAGCACAAGAGTGCTTAACCAATTTTACATCAACCCCTTTCCCCAATTTGCTAGAGGGCCAAAGAACAACACGGCAAGAAACTTATTCCTCAGTAAGATCTATGCAAGAAATGAAGCAAAGCACTTACCGTGTCTTGGGATTTATCTTTGACATCATAGACTGTTAGTTTTATTTTAGTTTCCTCATAGATGGGGTATTCCGGTGGAAATGTCACACCAGTCAAAAACAGTGGATCTCTTGTACCCTGTGCAACACGAGCAAACATTCAGTAAGGTAACAGCTGTGCAATGTGTGGGATGTCAGTGTGGAGGTACAGAAACTTAAAAGGTGTCAGCTGTCTAGAGCAGAGAGATGGGAACAGCTCACTATTTTTACCCACTCAATGAGAAAAACAAACAACTTTAAAACTTCATCAGGAAAACTAAAAACAAACAAGCAAAATCCAAACAAAACTACAACAACTTCCTGGAAAGTTTTTTAACTGGAAAGGATATGAAGTGCTTCTGAAGCAGAGCCTAGCAACACATCTTTAAACAGCTCAGCCAGTATCAGGTTCTGGAACACAACCTGTAATAACCAAACCCTTTCTTACTCCCACGACACTTTCTGAAAGTACCGCAATTTCATCTTAATTTAAATGAACTAAAGATTTAACTTGCACACACATACAAAAAAGAGCAATCTTCATTAAGTCACAATAATAAGGGTATAGAAATGCTACAGAGACTCTCAGTATTACATTAAGGATATTGATTTGTGGAGGAGGGATTTGAATACTCCTCTTTAGGCAGTACTGCAATAAAATAAATCCCTGTGCTTTGAAACATTATGATTATACCTAAAAGCTGTACACAGAAGTAACTATACCATAGCTAAACAATTAAATGAATCATACAGAACATTGTTTATAATTTATTAATGTTTAATTATACTTAATTTCCAAAGATTACCAGGCATGTATCCTTAAAATTTTCATTAAGTAAAAAAACAAAAAAAAAAAAAGGACTGCGCATGACAAAGGTAATTTAAAAGAAATAACTTTCTGTGCCCCTGCCCTCCCCTCCACCAAAGCTTGCCTACAAAGCTGAGAACCTTGACAAAACAAATTCAGGAATTTTTTGAGGACTAGAACATTTTGTTAGCAAATGCATCAACATCTATTAAAAAAAAAAGTATCTCATCATCTTTTGCACATCATTCCAGACAGTCTGCAATGAAACATCCGGATCAGATGTAAGATATTTGAATTAAGCAGTTTCAGGATGGTTGAGGGCTGAAAGCATAATAATTTAATTAGCAGTTGGTTGAAAAGTAATCCCACAAGGAGCTCATGAAATATTCTCATTGTATTTAACAGTTAAAGCAAGCCTCTGGCGAAATTGTGTGTGTGTTTACAATGAGACTTCCCTGCTCTTAATGGGTCTCACCAGTAAGTTAAGCAAGTTACACCTACATTGCTCATCCTTCATTTTCTCTGAACCATTTTTGCTCTTTCTGACAGTGATGCTTACAGGGCAAAGTAAGGACTAGCAAAGCAACCTCAGATAACTTTTTTTGTAATGCATGATGCAAGTTACTAATTATTTTATATAAAGTCACAGACATTACGTACACACATTCTTTCCCCAAATTATAGAAGCAGAGTAATATTTTTCAAATTGCAAAAGCATCAACTCTAATGAAAAAAATAGAACAAGGAACAAATAGGATAACAGACCACATAATACACCTATGTTTTTCTGCAATATTTTAAATTACTTTCCAAACTCACTGAACTCTTAATTTAATTTTGCATTGCCTTGTCCCTTCCTGAGAACAACTATTCCCTGTTTCATTATAAACCTGTGTCTGGAGAACTGGAATATTCTCCATGCCCCTACTTGGAACAACAGAGCTTTCATGAAAAGCCAAGTTAATTTCTGTTTATCCTGGTTAAATGCCAAGAACTACAGCACACTTAGGTAAGACAAGCACACTCTGGAAGTTAGTAAAGCATACCTAAGACTGTGAACTAACTTGTTTTATTCCTCATTCACTTTCTAAGGAAGAAATAAGCGATCCATTAATCAACATGTTAATCGAATAAGAAAGACTCTCACCTCCACGATTTCAGTGCTTGAATACCGCGTCAAAATGTGCTCTGCTGGATGCACCACTGAGACTTGGATAAACGTATTCAGCTTCCGATCACGGGTAGCAGTCACTAGATCCTTGCATGCTGGAGACAGTAGAAAATAAAAATAAAATACTCAAAAGCAAACTCCGGGAAAATGCTGTCGCAGACACAGGACAAAGCAGAGCATGCTCCGGCTCCAGATTAAATCTCCAGAGACAAGTCGATTTAACAGAGGAAGTCCCTTGGAAGTAACCTACAGAAATAGGAAGTCACATGCTGCAGAACTGAGCTGAGATCTCGTTTCCACTAAAAATACTTGCAGCTTCTGCAAAGCTCCCTGCCAGAGGCTCATCAGCTCCAGTCCACGAGCGTGCGTGCGCATACGCGCACACTTACACACGCTGCAATAGTAGTTAATTTTACATAAGTACTCCTTTAATTTGCTCACAAAATTTCTCTTAACAGCCTTATTGGATCCTCTCTTGTCTGACAATTTTCCCATTTACACATTCTACACCAGCTAACTGCTACCAGTCATTCAGTTGGTTTATGTAGTTTGTTAGTACTTGTGGACTTCTTAGCAGAAGTAGTTGCCAGGTATAAATCTGCATAGCTAAAAGCGGACAGCAACATAACCAATTCTTCTGTCAGTGACTGGTATATAAATGAGAATTGCATTCTGCCTACATAGCATCATTATTAAAACTCATGCTACCTAATAGAGAAATTCAGTTCTGGTTTAATAATTCATTTTTATCCTGGGCTCAGAGTCGTGCAGGTGACTGAATTCATTCCTTAGACTAACACACCTCACGCCTTCAAACTGAAAGGATGAAAGCACCAAAGCAAAAAGAGAAGGAAATAAATAAATGCACCATTAGCTGCTCCACAGAAGGGACACAGATTAATGGGGTGTGCATTGGCTCAAAAGCAAAAGCCATCTACCTTCCATTCTTCCCTAAGGAATACACAGCAGTGAACACTGCGGTGGGATCCACCCAGTGTTTTCTGCAGGGTAACAAACTACTCTGGGATCTCAAAAGCCTGAGGCAAGCAAAGAAAAGCCTGCAGTTTCAGAGAGGGTAATTGTAAGGAAAGAGCTGAGGGTATTTTCTATGAGCCACTGCCTACCGGGGGCTTCCTCAAGTGCGGCTGACCTTTAACTTTTCAAAAGGTGAGTCAGATTATCCTCACAGCAAGCAAACTTGGTCTGATGAGAAGCCAAGGCTAGAAAAGCTCTGATACATACAAAAGGCTTGTTTTATACCTTTTTTTTTTCCTTTGGGCTTGAACCTGCTGCTGGAGTAAATAAAAAAGAAAACTGGCTGAAGCTTTTTTACCACTCTTATTACAGATAAAAGAAACAGGGAGACAATTAAATCTAACCTTCAAAGATTAAAGTTTTTGCTTTAGTCCAAATTGCCAATGAAATCTCCTGGTACATAGTCTCAAACTGACCCTATTATAATTTGGTGGAAAAAGTGCAGAAAGCATAGAAGTTTGTGCATGATGAAGTCTTTACAAAACAGCTGATGTAACAGCACCAGGCTCAAATAGTGAATTGCCAGAAAGTCTTTGCTGCTAAGACTCATGATGTTATTAAAATGACTGAATATTAGCACTACTTGACATCACCTGAAAAATTAGATAAGTAGACTACTGAAAAGCAGTTGCCAAAGCACAAAAGGTTGGGCAGACACACACATATATGACTTTGTTCTCTCTAAAGCTGATCACGGAAGTAGTAGCAGAGCACTGAGATTTCAAATACAGCCATTTCCCCCCACAAAACTTTATCTCATGCCACCATACAATCCTTAAATATTGCACTCTATAACAATTTTTTTAGAATGTACCCCAGTTTCAGAGGAATGGCAAGAGAGCTCATGTTCACTATCAGAAGCTGGAACAGAGAGACAGTCAAATTTTTCACACCCACCACAATGGAAGGCTAGCCAGCTCGCAATTCAATAGAATGCAACAAAAGAGAGAAAAACAAAGAGACACAGACAATTAGGAAAAATAAAATTAGATCCCCAAAAAAATACTACCAGTGAATCTGGCAGGAGCCCTACAACTGAACTCTTGCAAAAAGTACTAGTGTATAATGAATGGAGGTAAAACCCCTCAAAATAATAGTTTGATCTACTCGTGCATTGTCTCAAATACATTATCTAGACCTGACTAACTCTTATAGCAGCCAAGACCACAGTCTTCTATCCTATTGAGAAACCTTTAACCATAGGAAGAAGATTTGCACTAAGTGGTCACCACCTTGGTGCTATCTGAGCATAGGAGATAATTTATTTTGTGACAGTACTGCAATCCAGTCATTAGATAATTTTTTCTGTAAAAAGGTGTCTTAGCAGCATGATCTTGAATTTCATTGGATAGAACTGACAGGAAAATAACTCATCTGCATATCTCCAGTAGGGAGGATCAGCACAAAGCATCAGAACCCTTTGGGAAACACCAGTGAAGAAGGATAAATGAAATTAAATGAAACCTGCATTGCCTTTGATGACAGTGTTATTTATCTCTATTGTGACACTGGGCTACTGCTGTTCACAACTCACCTTTCAGTCATAGAGAATATTCAATAAAGTTGTCCCTGGTAAAGAACATGGAAGTTTGAGCCACAGCTCATCACTTCCCTTCAAAACACTCCAAATGAAAAGTTTAACAAAACAAAAGGACTACTTTTAAGCTGATGCCAAAAAAAAAAACTTATTATATCCTGTTCGCAGCCTGGCAAGCTCAACAGTCCCAAGCTGCATTATTGCCCTTTGAACTATTTTACTATCAGTATCTCCGAAAACCTTAGGTTTTCAATGAAACAAAGTGGACAAAGTGAAACATTACAGAGTTAGGAAAGCAGAAGACCAGCTATACGTTATATATTTAAACGTGTGTTAGGTATTATTGGCACACTAGTCAAACAGAAACCGACGAAAACACAAGCATGAAAGGCATTCTGAGGTTGTTTCCTTAACTGCAAATGTAACACCATGAGAGCAGGTAACGACATCAATGCACTTCCCACCATAACCTACGCCCCAACAGACCACAGGTCGTGTTACTTCTCAATACTTCACTCTGTCTGAATTAATTCTGGAAAAATTCACCAACAAAACTGAGTGAAATGAAGCACCAGCTTGTACTTACATGCCAAAAGTATGTGAATCTACTCATTGTGACTGTTGACTCAGTGTGTAAAAGCCTGAGTCATCCATTCCCCTGGTGATCCCACCTCTGCTGAGCCTATCAGAGTACAATGAATATTTAAGGAAGAACTGCATTAGGAATAATTTATGCTTTAATATCAACAAAGAAAAAAGTTAAGATAGTGGGAAGAAACAATTCCTCTACTGGTGCTTCACTGTTCTCTCTGCTGCACTGACATGCTGGCTGTGCTCTTTGTCCTTTGTGTGTGTGTGTTCCCATGTAAAGAAGTCAAAGGCTGGTTACTATTTCCTCATGGGATTTTGGAGGACTTTTTGAAAATGCTTCTTCTATATAGGAAGAGAGTACAGAGAGAAAAACTGAAAAATCCCAATTACTCTACAGCAGTAAGAACAAACAAACAGAATAAAAGAAACAAACAAAACCCAAAATGGAAATAGCCTGGAAATTCATCATCTGCCTTCCCTGAAACTGTAACACTTCTGACCAGGCACTCAGCACTCTCTGCTCCAAGCATGAAGCTCACTGGAGCCAAAAGAAATTAATCTGGCAGAGAAACAGGGAGATGAAGCATCTCCCAGAACCGAAAAAGATCCAGTAACTAGAACAAATAACGGGCAGTGGGAATGAAAGACATCCCCAGCTCAGAGTTCACAGAGTTGTTTGGAAAACGAGCCAAAGAGGAGACCACAAATTGGAAAATGTCATTGAAACCGAATTGTTTACTTTTGCTAGTGGGGAAAAATACAGTATGTTGGTGAATGTCTTCTCATACTCCGGATTCACACAATGCAGTCTGCAAGGTAGTTCCTTCTTTATCCAGTGACAGAAACACCATTTTCCACAGCTCCATTCCTTCCCATATTCCAAACCAAAACAGATTCCAAGGGGCTGGCTAGGAACAGGAATTAACAACACAGCCCTGTTGTCTGCAGAGCATGCTATTTTGTACACTCTCAAAACAAAGAAAATTAGTAGTATCTAAAGACAAGGGGCATGGGGAAAGCCTGTGTCTCACACGCACATCTATATGTGAACGTAATCTTCAAATTTTTATTCATTTCATTGACAATGCAGCAACATTATTATCCCAAAGCAACTTAGTTTATAAATAATAATGTACAGTCTGTCTTGATAAACTAATTAAGGTGTAGCTATTCCTTAGTGGACAAAAGGACACGTTAAATAAGGGAATACCACACTCAGACCTGACCTACAAGCAGAAGACTGAGCAGCACACAATTTGCTTTCCTCCACCCTTAGGGGTGTTGGGGAGGGTAGGGAGGTGTAAGAGAAGAAAGTGCACATCACCACTGCTTCTGCCTCCACTGAAAAGGAATACCTCCAGTTAGGCACATGCAAAAGCTTAGGAATAATCCGATTTTGGAACATACAGCAAAGGTTTGGCCATACTTTTGAATTAAGAATGCAAATGCAATTGCAAGAGGGCTGACAACTGAACAGCAATGTGTTCCCTGTGTGGCAAAACATGCCTGAAAGCAAATGAGGTGAACATTTGAGGATGGGCATTAGCACAGAATGGTGTTAATGAGTATGCCTGCTAGTGGTCCATAATAAATCTCGTTAATTGGTTTCTCATAAATAGTACTAACTGGTTGTTCCATTCCTATGCCAGCAGAAATGGTTCCATTTGCTGATGGGGACAGAAAGGGGCAGAAAGAACAGAGAACTTGCTCCCACAACAATTTGCAACGTGGACTCCCAGAACAATTCACCACACAACACTAAATGTGAAAGGATGCTTCCACAAAAATTATAATGTCCATGTTATCCCAAAATGAGGGCACAGTTACATAGTCATGCAACAGGTATGCATTAGAAGGGACACTCTTTAATTTTAGTGACTGAAATAGATGCTCAGAACCCGGTGAACTCTACAATGAAAAGAAACTCTATGGAACAAAAGACTACATTTGGAGCACATATACAAATATGTAAAGATCTGCTGGTTTTTACCTACAAAGACATTCAAGATCACTGTTCCTGTCTCTGGGGATGAGAGGCTTCTATAAAAATAATGTATCTGTTCTCTGGAATGTACAGCTGGTTGCTAAAGTAACCTAGGTATATTTTGAAGGAAATGCACATCCATAAAACAATTAGTATACTTCAGGGATGTCTGTAATAAGCAGCAGAAAGAAAATTTCTACCAACAATCCAAGGAGAAAGATGACAGGGAAGTCTTACCAAATGAAGCATAAAGAAAGATACCTGTATGCCATGTCTACAAGTACAGGTTTTGGGGGAATAAACCCCCACAAACACTAAACAAAATCAGCAGTTGGAAATAATATATCAGTATGCTACCCAGAAAAACATCAATCGTTACCCACTTAATGTGCAGCTAAAAGAACATGATTATTTATGAGTCACTGAAATAAGATACACATGAATGCTGCTGGGGGGAAATGCTATATGCTGATGGAGGGTAAGGATAAGTGATCATGCCAGGTGCACTCATCATCTTCTTTGCAGATGAAGTGATAAATCTGGTTAGAATTACCACCATGAAAATCAGAAGTGATCTATTTCAGAGTAAGGCCTGTGTGAGTGTGGGGGATGTAGCTGCAAAGGAGCTTTGATCCCAGCTCAGGTGGTGGAGTGTGACTGCCAGAGTGGCTTCTGGATGGTCAGACAGGGAAGTTTCCTTAGGAATGCAAAGGCTTAGTCTGTAACTTTTCATTGCCATTGCCAGCATTTCCTGAGCAGAAGTTTCAATTCTGACGTGCTAGAATAGGCCTATTTCCTCTTATAGCTTTGCTGTTTAGCCTGGACAACCGCAGATACTTAGGGTTTAAGTATGATAGATGCAAGAGGCTCAGGAAACAGGCTGACTGGATCAACACACAGCTCACAGGCATCGTATTTGCACTGCAGGAGCAAATGCACGGTTACTCGTGTTAAGTATCCACCCAGTGCTATTTACATTTGTTGTGCATTGATCCGCTGCTAACGTCAGACAGTCTGTTCCAGCACATTCACAATCCTGCTCCAGCTTTATTTATAGTTGTGGAAAACTGAATTCCATCATCTCCGTGCTCTAGACTTCAGCTACACAACAACAACGAGAGGAGAACCTCCAGCTTGGCTTGGAAAAGCTGGTTCCTTAAGTAATGAAACAAACTACTTCTGATCAAGATTTTTAAACTCCCTTAATTTTTGAAAATGTGTCTGAATATGTATCTCTGTATATCTCTTTCAAGTAGTTACAAAAATATAATTTTTTCCCAAAAAGACTGCATTTCCTAACTGAGCACACTGTGACTCTAACAGCACAGAAAACTCTCTCAGAGATGCTGCAGTAGTCTTGTGACAGCAAAACAAAACTCTTGCTGTTTGCTTTAGATTCTCAGTTATGCTCTTTACCTTCTGTTCAAAACTATTCTACTCATGGCACCACCTCTTAACGATATTTAGGCTCTGACCTTCATTTTTCTAGTGAGAGAAATGAAGAAAGAAGGGGGGGAAAAAAGGGCTTGAAGCCTTACAAAAATCTGCTATACATTACTACACTCCAAAATATATTCATATGGAAATCAATTTTGATATTGCTATTCCAAAGCTGCAATTTATTTTGGTGTTGTTGGTATTTCAGAACACCACAAAAGGGTTTAAATCTCATGGAAACAGCTAAATATGACTTTCTCCTTCACCTTTTCTTAATACTGCCATATCAAGTATCTAATGAAGAAGTAATCTTGCTGTAATTTCTTTCACAGATTTCTCCCAATCCAAAAAATAGAGTGGTTACAAGTTAAAGTACCAGATGAACAATCACAAGAACTGCAAATGGTAAGCAGACTTCCATTTTTCTTTGAACTATGACCTTCTTTATACTATAAGCTCACAGAACACAACTAGAACCTATAACAACTTCTTTCACATTTTATAAATAAAATATATTCCGCTGGTTCCTAACATTTTCTGTCTTTCTGGAAATAAACATAAAAAAAATACATCAGCAATACCACAAGACGATGAAAAGAAACAAACGTGCCAAGTCTCAAAGTTTTTAGTCTGTCACCTCTGTTTTTATTACAAGAGCAGACATTGCTTCCTTTGACACGAGCATTTATTCACTGCTATACCAGTTGTCAGTGCAGCATTACATGAGTTTGATCCTCAGCGTGCAGCATTACTTTACAACACTGTAGAGACAGGATTTTTCTCTAATATGTAAAGAAAATTCAGCTGTTGCTCAGCCTTACTCCAAATCCATGTCACCACATGCATCTTCACAAGACACTTTCAGGCTTGGTGAGGAAAGCAGCTCCCCTTGCAAAACGAAGGCAGTCAAGCAACACAGGCCAGCAACTACAGCAGACAAGAAGATTCAAGGAAGAGCTCTAAACAACCTGAAATCTTTTAGGGTTCTTCTTTTCTGCATAACAGCTGCTTTAAGCAGCTGCAAGGAACTACTCTGGCTCCTGGGCAGAAGTCCAGCTACAGGAGCCCAGTCCTCAGGAGGGAGTGATCCACCTATAGCCTGCACAAGATGCCACCCAAACCAGCTGATGTTAACATGGACATGAGTACACCTAAGAAACGCTGCAGGTTCAGAGGTTGCATTAAGGATTTTGTATAAAGTTCTCTGGAGCCAGCTCTGTAATTAATTGTAAGCTAATTGATGTGTGGCCACAGCCCTGATGCCCATGAGACTGTGCTGGTGAATAAAACTATTAATTCCTTCTTTAAGTAAAAATGTTCATAGTGAAGGTAATCAAATCAAGATGCCACGACAAAATGCAGTAGGGAGCTATATTAACAACAGTAACTCACAAAAGAAAAGACAGACAATAATAAAAGCAAAACTATAGGTCTACTCTTACTGAACAGCCTTAAGATTTATCTGTCTGAGAAGAGCTGTGTTCCTTCATTTCATTGTGGCAAGGGGACAAGAAAGTGATGTAGTTTCAACTCCACAAAGATTCAAACAACCCCCCCAAAAATAATTTTAAAACCCCACCAAAACCACCTCCTCAACACACTCTAAAGGACGACAGCAGGAATGTTTGAGCCCTGTAGTACTCTGCATGTATAGTGCTCAAAAGAGGTAAAACATGGCCTTTAAAAAAAAAAAAAAGTAGGCAGTATATGATTTACCTGTATGTTTGTAATTTTTATTTTTCTTTTTTTAACCCCCCACTCTGCTGGGAACCTAAATGACAGGCTGATCTCACAACTGGTTCTCATTGCATAGGTGTCTGATGTTGAAAATGACTAGTGAGACAGCCTTTTAAAAAGATGGTCCTCTACAGAAAACACAATGCAAAGCACTGACTAATCCCTCCAGAGGTCACCTTTTAGCAAAACAAAACCCACACTCTGACACATCTCAAAGGAAAGCAGACTAAAATGTACTTCAAAGACGAGAGAAAGAAGAGCAAGACACACTTTTAAACACAGGAGAAAATAGAATTCTGCAATGCAGAACAATCACTTTTAACTCAGTAAGGATTAAATTTCCTGGTGGGGAAATGCTTTATAAATGCTAGATAATCTGCATTCAAGCTGTAGATAAAAGGAGAAGATGTTCTAACATAAGCAAGACTTGTTTGAAAATGTGGCAATTCTGGATTAATCCCTAAATTAGAGGTCCAAATAACAGACAATGCTTAACTCCTCAGAGGATTCTGTAGCAGTCATTTTGACCAACAAATTATGATTGCTTTAACAGCATGGGACCTGCATGAGATGGCAAAGTAGAAGTCCTTCACAAGGAGTTTTAAAAAACATATATTTGGGGTTTTTTCACATAGGTGACAGAATCCAGAAATAATAAAAGCTCACAGGTCAAGGGTCATGTCAGAGGATGAGCTTCAAGGAATCTGTCTCCCATGAGATCCTGCATTTGTTTACTTGCATATTCTGAAGGAATAACCTCTACTCCTAAAATTCTCCACAAAAATGTATCTCAGCCATGAGAACTCTGGTGGTACAGATAAACAGCCCTCTAAAAAGCAGAGGGTGAAAAACACCATAGTGACTGTAGCTGTTGTGATCACCTAGATGTTATTTTAAAGCAACATTTTTAAAGCAGCACATACATTTGTATTTCCAGTTTCTTCAGTATCAACACCAAGCTCATTTCCCCTCCAAGATACTGGCTCATAATTATTACTCTAGATTTTCAACTCTGCAGTTTGTATTTTGAGGAGGATTTGAAAGGGGAGACATTGATGATTTCTACAAAGGAATAAGGCCCAAACCAGAAAATTTAATCCTTATCCTATAAATACACTCTCATTTCTAGCAGAAGTTGGCTATTTACATGCAACAATAACATGTTTGAAACTGCCTTGATTTTGATGTGTTGACACATGCAAAGACATAGCTGACTTCTTCAGAGAGATATAATTTTTAATTATTTCCACTCCTTTGTGGAAGAAAGAAAAGAAATATTAGTTAAGGACGAAAAGAAAAAAAAAAAGAAAAAAAAAAGAAAGAAAACAAAAATGTTTTATTTGTCTCTGTAGGATGCCCCCTGGCAGATTTGAGATTTAAATCCAGAATTACCTAGGTATTGCAGGTCTTCATCTCAGAGTTGTAAACAGTGCTAGCCCACTCCAGCTTTTAAAGCAGTTCATTTACAATCCTACAGACAACAATCCTCAGTTTCTCAGCTGTGAAGAATTCTCATCTTCAAGGAATGTTAAAACAAAATTGTGCTTAACCCATCCTAATGAAATTCTACATTCTTTCAATCTCTCAGAAATCAATCTTAACAGAAACAGGATTCCAGATTAAAGCTTTTGCTTGTTTTGAACATTGGAACAAGACTGGAGTAAATTTTTTAAATGCTTCTTTATTACATTTAAGTTTTATATTCCACATAACAGACAAAAACCATTCTAAAAATATGGTTGATCATAATAATTAAAGTCTCCATAACTGGACTAGAAAATTTATTAGCCACAGGGGGTAAGGATAAAACAATGAAGAAAAGCATTCTTAAGAATTTTGTTTGTTTTCAGTAAAGCACCTCAGATCAGTCTGCTAGTCATGCTGCATCTAGTGTGGCGTGGGATTTTGTGCTGCTGCATTTAGGAGAATTCCAGTTTTCTCAGGGCCTGCAGGAGAACCTCATTTTTGAGTCAAATCTCACCGCAGGACATGCATTTCAGAGTTTCCAGAAATAAGTACGTCTATAACTAATGTGTTCAAAAGGGGAGGATGAGTTTAGTCTTCTATTAATTAGATGTTTTTCTATTTATGTAACTTCTGTTTCCACATATAAGGATTAAAAACAAGTCCATTGGGAAATGTTTTATAACATGAAAGTATTGCTGCAATTATTTCTACAGGCATTTCAGAGACGTATTTAACAACTGCCATTTGAAACACAAATGTTCAGCTAACACAGCAGAGTCAAAAAAGTCAAGAGCTATCATGCTCTGAGTTATTAAAAATGTTTTCAGTTAATATATTATTGGCCCAACAACACAGAGTTGCTTCATTTCTGTTTAGTCATTTCCATTCTGCACAAGAAGCACCAACTCTGTAACTACCGTAATCTGTAAATCATTTGCTTGCTTTTTGTCTTACAAATAATCTCTACCCTTTTGGAATTATGAGGTGACTTTATCTTCACAGAGAAAGATACACAAGGAAAGAGATGGGAGGAATTCTCCAGGCAATTTTTCATGAAGCTCTACAGTCTGGGCTAAAGGTTAGAAAAGACCAACTGCAAAAAGTGACAGTAAAAAAGTTGAGCATAAACTCGCAACAAGACAGAGATATCCACGAGTGGGGGGTTTTAAACAGAATATTCTGTGCCTCCACACACCTGCTACCTGGCTTTGGAGGTATTTGAAGTCTCCAGATAATTAAGCTTTGAACTGTAAGAGGTTCCTACACACCTGCAGGTTGGCTCCTGGGCAAACCTGACTGTCTCAGCCCTGACAAGATGGAGCAGCTCCCAGCTGGCCTTGTCAGGATTTGAAAACCACACACCTCTGGTGACAGGCTCAGGCTGGCAGGCAGTGGCAGGGCACAGCTGCTCATCCACATTCTGCAAAAGCACCACTGCTGATTTCCTTCACAACACACCCGGCAGGGTGGCTGAAGGAGAAATGGTGCCAGTGCCTCTCTTGATTCAATAGAGCACTGGACCAGAAAGAGGTCACACACAGTGCAGACCCATAGGTTTCACATTCTGCCCACCTCTAACATAACAGCTGTAAACCACAAAAAGCTGCAAACAATTGCACAAGAGAGAGGAAGACTTGAGAGTCTGCTTGTATCCACTCAAAGCTGTCTCAACTTGATTGTGAAATAAGGAAGATTTTCCTAACAGCAGGCATAGAGGGCACAAAAGACAGTGGTAATTTCGGTATTTTACGTATCTTATTTTACATTTCAGTACCACTGAACTCAGGTCGCTGTCCACCATCACTCCAGAACTGAGATCCACCCCACTGGAAAAAGGGCACTAAACACTTAACAGTCATCCTCAACTTACTTTGTCTTTGACCCGAATTCTTTTATTCACAGAGAACGGACTAAGAGTTTGAACTCGGGATAAATGTCCATTTCAATTTTATTCCTGGCCAACACCACTGCTGCAAATACATCTTAACTAAACATATTTTGACGTCAAGCTTTCATATTGCAAGCATTCCCACTAATAACTCTTCCTAGAAAGAAATAAACAGGAAAAAAAAGAAACATAATTTTGCACGTATACAAAAACTCATAAAAATGAGCACCAATAACACATTATCCAGGCCAAGAGCATTCACAAAACTAATTTAACCATAGCTCACTCTATCCAGTCCTGACTCTCTTTACCCAAAAAGAAAGGCAATTAATGCTGCTCTTCAATCCTTTGTAGTGTGGTCAGTGTGCTTCACGTAAGGGTTTAATAACAATGTAAGAGTGGTAGTTTCCTGGAACTACTTGAGTCCACGTAGATGGCAACAATTCCAAATAGTCTAATTTCAACATAACTATAAGTGATTATTCAGAGATCCTGAAGAATTTTTAGATCACAAAGTAAGGTATCAACAACAGTAATGATCAACAGATACCCTACTGTTCATACACAGTACAGTACATCAGAGGAGTCCATGTCAAACCAACCACTACCAGCTCTAAGAAGTCTCAGATCTCTTATGGGAAAGTTACATGGCAAATCCCTGACACAGAGATCTTAGAACCAGCCGTAAGCTTAACAAGTCCAAAGCCCTCCCCAAGCAGGGTCAGCCACAGAAGGCTGCATCCACTTGGGTGTTCACCAGATCCAAGGACAGAGACTTCACAACCTTCCACGGTCTCCTGTGCCAGTGTTTGACCACCCTCACACTAAAAGACGCATCCCAACTACCCCTGTCCAATAATTCCAAAATTAAATTTATTTCTAGTTCCTGCCTAGAAAAAATCCCAGGACTGTAAGGGACATTAGGCAGCAGCAGAGAAAACCGTCAGCCACTGAAGCACGCATCCAGGGATACTAAAAATAGTTCTTCAGGAAACTTAGTGGTACACACAATTTCTTTTTTAAGCAGATATAAAGTGTAAAATTTTAATGCTACCACACTTTGCAGTTTGATGAAAAAAAGCACTGTTTCTAGAGGAAACATTGTTGTTTTAAAGGATTTATGAAGCTGTGGAGAAGACCAACATCTATTGTTGAAAATATTGTGCAGACACTATATGCCTTCTAAGCTTCCCTGACAACAGCATAGTTAAGGAGTTTAAAAAAAAAAATTCTATTGCATTCTGAACAGTTATAATGTCAGCTTCATGGGAGGTAGGTAAAGGTTGGAAGAAGGCAGCAGGACCAGGACTGCCATTCAAATCTCTCTTGTAGGTAAGGAAGTCTTATAGAGATTTCTGTAACGAAGGAATAACTCATCCTTATTTGGCTTGTTGCTGTCTTTGCAAAAACATCTGCAGCAGAAAACATTCTCAATAAGAATCTAAATAGTCCTCTTCATTCAGACAAGTTTTCTGGACTCACAGAGGAATGAGTCATAGATTTATTATGTACCACGTAAGCACAAAGCCACCTGGTCACTTAGGGGCAGTCTCTGTGGATGTGGAGTGATCTAACAGGACAGTGCACACAGGGCCAGCCTCACTGGGAAGATGCTGTCCAGAAAATCTCCTTCCATTGCAGAACACTGCCAGGTAGGCCATGGTTCTCCCATTCCCAGCTCAGCCACTGAACTGACACACCCTCTCCCACTGACGCTCTTCCACCCCTCCGACATCCCAAAGCTGGAGGGTGTAAAGGGCTACATATTTGTGCATGCACAAACAGCCCCTGCAAATCAAATCTACTACTCTGAGATCTACTAGACCTACATGGGAGCCATCCTAGGGAATCTGAAGAGCCTCATTTGAGAAAATCAGGTTCAAATATTGAACTGGGAAAAGCACACAGACTGGCAAGACAAATAGGAGAAAGCATGCACAGTAGGAGGTACATTTTTGGGGAAAAGCAAGAGAAAAATAGTGATGAAAAAAGAGCAGCAGCATGTGCCAAAAATAACTTCTCTCTAACGCAACGATCTTTAATCCTACTTTCCTATGAACTAGTTTTAAAATACCCTGGAAACACAAGTTTTCCGTTTCATCAGAATAATTGAAAAATTAATGTCACATTCCCCAGAACACCCAATACTTCAAAAGCCAAGCACTATACTTGCAAAAATATTTAAGGACAAATTAGGGTATCCATTGAGTTATTTGTTGGTGGTTTTTTATACCTAAGGGAGAAAAAATTTGTAACATAGCTCAATTTTGAGAGAATTGCATTAAATCTCTACCTACATCTATAAATTCTTAAGGAATTCTGGAGTCCTTTTCCTACATAACTTTCAAGCAGCCTTAAAACTATATCACTGATAGCTATGAGTGTTTTGCCTCAGAGATTAGAAATAGTTCAGGCAAAGCAGCATGGAATGAGGTAGATGAACCCATGCTAAGACTGAGCTCTTGTAATTAATCTGTTTTTAGCACCCAGCCTCACTGGGATACTGAGCTGGCAACCATCTCTACAGAAAACATCACAGTTTTCAAAGACACAACTTTACCCCTTGGAAATTTTGGATAAAAGGAATTTTGCAAACATGAGACAATTGCAAAGTCTGTGAGAAAAACATGTCATAGACACAAAAGCAGCATTTTCAGTATCAAGAAAAAAAAATATTTTACTAAGAAGCCTACCAATTTTATTTATTTCAGATTTGAAAAAGAAAGGTCCTTCCTAGTCTTATCCTCCTTTTTTTTCCCCTGGACTTATAAATGCAGCAGTTTTCTAACTGACAAGATTTCAGAATTTGTACATTTCTGACAGAATTTAATCCTATTATCTGCTGCATCATTCGAGAGCTAAGATGATAAACCCCTGTCTCTCAGAATGGCTAAATTCAAAAAAACCCTTTCAATTGTTAAATAGCTTTTCAAATTCAGGTATCTACAAACTCCTCTCTAAACAGATTAGCCATAGCTATTCAAAATTTATCTCTAGATAAGTGTTTACATCACAACGTGAAAATCGCTGTGAGAATCTTTATGCTATTAGATTTAAAATCTTCCCTTAGTCACAGCCCTGATTTATACATGTTTATATTTACAAGGCTGTCATACACTTTCTCCTGGTAGTTCAAACACAATTTTTTTCTTAAAAGCAAAAGCTTCCAGAAATAGAAGATATTTCAATTTCATGGAGCAGAATGGAAGAAAACTGCATGAAACTCAGTTTGCACCTGGGTTTAATATTGATCTCCAAAACATCCTCATGCTCCTTACTACTTGCATCAGTACATCAGCAGATTCCTGTAAATCCATCACACTGGAATATACTCAGTCAGTAATGACTTGCTCCCTCATGCTGGTTCATCGTCTGCTCTGACCCACTTCAGAGCAAATAAACCTCCCTGCATTTAGGGAGCCCACTGTAGGGACTAACTGCTGCATAGCACCCTGTAATGTGGAATTTTAATCTCTAATACCTACACAGAAATTGAATTTATACAAGTCAAAGTTGGTTAATGAAAATCATTAAGTATCAATGGATGCTGACAAGTTGGAAATATTTCTGTGACTACTTCCATCAGGGATTGCTTCTTATTGACACAGAAACAAAGTAGATAACATAAAAAAATGAGTAATGCTACACTAGATATAATGGATTTTCAGAAACGAAACAAATATTCTATATATGAACTATATAGAATAGACATCTCTAGAACTATTTAGATAAGTACACAAAGAACTTTTTTTAACTGTAAAGTACACAGTATTATAAACAACATTTTCAAATTCTCTTAATGTGCAAAGAGCAGGGAGAACACTAACTGAACATCTTCCCAAATATCATTACTGGGGATTTTTGAGTCCTTGCATATTCAGCATTACAATTAGTACAGATTAATATTTAAGGACTATGACAGCATCCTGCTTCTCTAGCTGTAATGCAAATGAATACAATCCCTGCCCTAAAGGGATTGAAGGATGGATTTCTAGAACTACAGCGCCTACAGGTGCAGATTTAAAAATCCAGCCTAATTCTCTAGGCCTCAAACTCACTATAGCTGGAAAAAACCCAAGTATATGAGTTTCTGAAAAGGATTCTGGTTTTGAGCTTTGTGGGGTATGTGTCCATGCCACACACATCCCCCCACCCCACACACCCCATTTCCTGGATTTGTTTTTCCAACATTTTTTCATACATAATGCATTCTTAAGAGAGGGTTTAATACAGTGAACACTATAGGTTAGCATAGAGGATGGTATGATACATTATGCTTAAATTGAGGGGGAATACAACGAATGAAATTGGAAATCCAAACAGAGAGTGCAGGCTGACACTGTCCAATGGAATGGGACAATCTTCCTCAAGGGAGCTGGCTGTGCCCAAACCAGAAGAATCTGACTATGCCCAAAAGAGAAGAGTCACGCAAGACTAAACCAAGGCAAGATTTTAAAGGGAAAACACACAAATACATCCACCTGGTATTTTTAGTTACATCAGTAGTGGCATTATGACTCCTTTATTACAACAAAGCACCCTAAAATTACCAAGTCTTAATGGTAGCATCTAGACAGTTTTGGCCTTTTTATCTGACAGAGTATGCAACATGCAAAACTCAGGTGTGATGGTTTAAAGAGCTGCACAATGAAGGAGCAGCACTTCATAAAGCTGCCTATATAAAAATCCCAAATGGTTAGGTTCAGCGTGGCAAGGGCTATCACAGAATCCCAAAAGCCTTCTTAAAAGTGAACAAAGTTCTGTGGGAGGAGAGGTAGATTAAAAAAATGATGTAGGTTCTTGGCAAATCCATCCTCAAATCACTTTTCAGCAGTGTTCACACAATGTCTGCATACAATAAAAAAAGCTCACTATGAGTGCCACAGAATGCAGCAGTACAGCAAGAAGAGCTGACTCTCCCCAGGGGTCACTAACCCAACATCACTCATCAATTTGCTTGATATGCATTATCCATCATCGAACACTGCCAAGAGAGGTGACAGCATGATGTGAACGGTGATAGGCGTTCACTACCTTAGAACATTTTTAGAAGACTCCTCTTTCACTTGTTGCTTTATCTGCACTGAAACCAACTCAAAGTTAGCTCAAGTTCACCTGCAGAAGTGGGGAAAGAAGAAATTCCTCCAGGAGTTACTGCAAAAACATTACAAGTCCTAAGTCAAAACATGCCAACACAGTCACAGACTGGGCTTGAATTGCTATCTCTTTGGGAGGATTCCTTTCAGTCAAAAAAAGACTTATCCTAGCAACACTGAGTTACTAAGAATAAACTGCATTTAAGGCATCTTATGCTGCAGTGCAAAGGTCTCAAAGCAGATCGAAGCCAAATAAGCAGTTCCCAGAGGAAAACAAGAGCATTCTTTCCAATCATGTGGAAGCTTTTCTAATTCCTGAATCTTTTCTGTTCAATTTAAATTGTCTTTTATTTACTGTTTGTTGTTGGGATATAACAGCACCTAATATACATCAGCAAAACTAAGAAAAAAAAACCTGACTAGCTGGTTTGGTGAAAGATGGAATTTGTGCGGGACCAGAAGAAACTCAAGTAAAATTCAGCAAATTGTTACAACAGCAAAGAGCAAAACGAACAAATAAAATAGAAAACTGACAAACCCAGCCTTCATTTTTATGTTTTTGCTGCTAGTGTTTCTAACATGGCCAACACTTAACTTTTTTTGAGGAATAAAAACCTCCTAGCAATGTGGGTTTGCTGGGGTGGGAATGGGGGGGGCAAACACTGTCAGTTTGATTCACAGAGCAATTATCACTTTTTAGATTTACTCAAAAGTGTGATGAGGATGTTTTTAAAATTTTATTTGGCTAACACAATAAAACATCAGTTTTTCACCAACTCATAACTTGATGAAGCAGAAGGATAACCAAATTAGATGGGGTAATTCTGCTAGGATCAAGACTGGCTTCAAGTTTTTGGTATGGATAAAGTAAGTCTTTCTGCTTATCATTCTTCCAGGAACAGCTGTTGCTGAAAAAGCTCCAGATTATATTTCAGAATTGGAAAAATCATTTAGTCATGCTCTTTGAGCAGCATTAATGTACCATTTATGTTCAGTATGCAGAGTTAAATCTGCTTCAAGACCTTTTCCAAAGGGATGGCATCACAGTATCACTTGGGGAAAAATAAGACCGTGGAGAATAAAAACTTCTGAATGTACAGGTAGACTGCTTTTGTATCAACCCATTGTTTGGTAAAATGAACAAACAAGTAACCTAGAAGTTTTTTATTTCAATTCTTTCAAGTACTTGCTGAAGTTTTCTGTGAATTGTGCACTATTTAATGAGATTTTGTAAAAACATAATCGCAAGATTTACATTATTCTACACTTTGAAAAGTACCTAGAGGTTACTCAACAATGGAACAGTTCATCAAAATTCACTGCCCTAATATATTTGCAGAAGAAATGAGAGCACTGTTGGAAATGCCAGACAGGTGCTCTCAATAAAATTACCACCTGAATATGCTATGATACCTGCAGAGACATTCCTTTCTATACAGCTATTTTGATTACTATTACCATACCACCACCACCACATCCCTTGCCCTCTCTTCACAACTCTAAGCAATTACACAAATGGAAAAACATTAAAATTCTATTGGTTATTGAGAGAGTAACTAACAAATTTATTTCTTTTTTCTCTAATTTATTTTTCCATATTAACATCATGTTCATGACTGAGTTCACATTTGAGCACTTTGACCACCAACTGTGCATTCTGCCCTGCTCCCTCATTTCTCTGATTGCTGCAGTTTTCTTGTGCTGCTTTGCCAGTTCACTATCAAATACCTTTAAAGGTGAAAGCTCTTGAAAATGTCACAAAAGCATTCATCAATATGTACAATATAATTTATCTCCCATAACTATCACCTCATACTTCAGTTGGGCTCACATACCTCAAAGGAACTGTGCTACATCAACATGAAATCGGGAATCTACAATTTATTTAGTTAGATCTGGGACTCAAGGGCTGGGATATTTTAGACAAGCAACCACGAACAGTAGCTTCAAAATAAACATCTATAAAAGATCTAACCCTGCACACTTCAAAGTCATGGGAAAGATTTTCATCAGGCTCGCTGGTTTGTTTTTCAGTATCTGGTTTGGTTCCTTTTGCTCTGCTCCTCCTCCCTACTCAGCACCCTGCACAGGCTGTCATATCCTACCTCCTAATGCTTCATGGAATTGCATGCAGAACATAGACACTTGAAATGCCAAACAACAAGAGAAAGTTTGCAGCAGCTACAAGGTTCAGAAATCAGCCATATTTCCAAAGAGAGTCCAGGAACATAAAACTCAAAAATCTTAGTCTAAAGGAAGCTCTGACTCCAAAGTTATGCTACAAGACAGGCACACTAGTGAAAATGCTAAGTGTATTGCAGTGGAAAGCTGTACTTCAGGTGAGTTTTATTCTTTACTTTAACCTCAGGGAAAAAGAAAAAAATGCCACTTTATTGAACTTTAAAATAAAGTAAGAGAAGGCAATATCTGGACATTTTATAAAGAGAATGCTTTCCAGAGTATTGTGGATATAGGATGTAGCAAGGTAGCTACCACAACCAAATACAAACCCCTAGGAAGAGTTTTAATACCATTATTTCAAAATTTAGTTATCAGAACTTCAAACACTGAAGAGCAGTATATAGATATAAAGTCTCTAAATAAAACTGCTGTGTTAGGCAGCACCCAAATATTATTTAAAACCTATATTTTGTTTTAGTTACTGAAGTTCTACTTCTGAACATTATTTATTGACCAAGTGAAAAGAGACTTAAAATACAATTATGAGATGCTGCAATTTTTAATATATTTAAACACATGTGTATACCAACTGATATAAACAAATGTCTATTTGCATATGTATGTGTAAGTATGCTACTTAACTAATATAATAATATTGATTATATGAGTGAATATGAACAAAATTACAGGTATAAGCCATTCTTTCAGGACTAGAGACCAACTTTATACATCATTAACTGTTAGATTTGCCTTCCAAATTCTAAGTGCCAAATACCAGCCTAATCAAGCGGAAATATCTCTACAGAGCCCTGAGATTTGGTTACCCAAGCCAGGCACACATCATAGCAATGTGTTTGCTTGCAGCAAATTCTTCTCTCATCCCTGTTTACCATGCTTTGGCTCATCTCAGAGAGAGAGCCTGGAAGTCCTTGATTAGCTAAAGTGAATGCCAAGTCTTTAATTAGACAAAATCCCTCAAAGGATGGTATCAGTGTCCTCAGCCTGCCAGCAGCAGTGCGTGTTCCCCAGATGCACAGGCCAGGCTGCACAGAGTCCCTTCCAGTCCTGCCAGTAACCAGGTGAACAGCACAGGAGCATCTCCACTGGTTGCCTTTGCGAGGGGAATTTTAACTGGTTGGGCCAAGCAGCACGTGCATCCTTCCCAGCTAAACTGTTCCTGTGTCACTCATCAGCAGGAGGTGTCTGCTGCCCGTTTGTACAAACAAACAGCTCAGTGCTCGTGACTGGGGTTGCTGGAGCTAGGAAGTGTTGGCATGGGAATGTGGATATTCCAGTAAGAAGGATAACTGCTAAGATAAGAATTTCATGAACTGTGCAGTCACTAAAGGTGGATTCCCCTAATGCAAATGTGTTATGCTTAAATATTTAGTATTATTTTAGGATCAAGACACTAAGAATCAGCTTTATACAGTTGCCTGTGTTGCCAAATATCCCTGACTTAGGACTCTGGGCAGGAGTATCAGCCAAAACCAAAAGGTTTATGCTGCTGCTCCTATTTGTTACCTGAGCAGCAGCAGGAGTTAGTGTATAAGATCCCTCACAGAGCTGCAACGACTCAATCAATAATGCCGCAGAACAAACCACAGAACATAAATGCCTACTAGAAACAGCCCACTGCAAAACACAAATACTGACACTGAGTGGACAGAGATCCATCCAGCACGAGCCCAAACAAGTCTGAAAATGGCTTTACTTTGTTTTTACACTTCTGCCTGCTGGGGCACATTTATCACTGAAAGCAACTTCTCCTGAAGCACCGATCATCTAATTTGCAGTCAGCGCCTGTAGCACCTTCCTCCCTCTCCTACACTACACCAGAGTCGTTGTAGGAGTTTGTTATTGCTAGAAAACTGCAATTACTGGCTCTGCCCAAGTACTATGGTCACATCACCTACAAAATGTATCTAGAAATGCACAGAAAAGTTAAATCTGCTCTTAATGATTATTATATCAAGGTGATTCCCCCCAACAGAGAATGAGGCCTTTGCTCCATGCCAACATTTAACAATTTCTGCAGAAATAGTTCACACAAAAAAAACAAACTCTAAGCCTGCTCAACAACATTTTTTCTAATGTTATCTAATTTTAAGACTATCTAATTTTTAAAAGACATACAAATAAAAATACCCAGATAAAATTTACGGTGTTCTAAAAATGGTTGTATCAAATAGAATCACATCTGTCCCAAAGGGCACAGCTCTAAGGTGTCAGCTTTTCAATCAGCGTAGTTGCAGCAGCACACAAGCCGAGTGTAACCCAGTTCCAAGGGGAAGGTTTGGGGTTTCTGAAGGATATTTGTTTGTAGGCAATTCAAATTCTCCAAGTACTGGACTCTAATTGATATTTATATAATGTTCTGCTTACAGATATCTGTATTTCCCGCTCCCTCGCATACATGTTTTTGTAATAGATGTTACAGAAGTTTCTACCAGAGTAAATGTAACAGATACTGAATAACACCGAGTAAAAAGTTTTTCAGCTTACAGTTATATAACATCAGATAAATATTAAGGTCATATGGATGTAAAAATCATAACAAATTTGACAAGTTATACTTCAGAACACAGACAGCACATATCAAATATTTCAAAAGCTACATTATTTGCAACTGTGTTATTTCACCACACACAGGAGCATGGAATAACCATGGGATCATTTCGATTGGAAAAGACCCTGAGGAGAGTCCAGCCACTAATCAATTAAACCTAACTATCATTCTTATTTCCAATACAGAATTATTGCATTTACTGCTTCTATGGCAAATAATTATTTCACTTACTATTTCAAAGGCTTCAAAGCTTTTGCACAGAAAGAACAATGAAAAGTAGCCAAGCTTCCTTTGCACAGTTTGGACTGACATATTGTGCTCCTTGACCTTGTATTACAAATACACCATTATTCAATTAGATTGCTTGTCTTACTGAGCAATCTGAATCATACTGTATCCCTCTGAATGGAGGGGGCAGGCTCAAGCTGATAGAACACCTCCCAAAACAATTCTGTTACATATTATAGTAATACATAGTTGTCATATACTAATTACTTACACTAAGTATAAAATGTCAAAGTCAGGTAAACATTTATATTGCCTCTTCACTACCAAATAACATCGCATTTAGGTTAAAGTTCGTTCTAAAGCAAATGCACTCTTATCTGAATATTTATTTCAAAAACTTCAAACTAAATGTCTTTTTCCAAATAAGTAGTATTTCACAAAGCTGTTGGGCAGATTTTCAGCCTGGTAGAGCAGTACAGCATTAAAGAATGCAATAAATCTTTAGCCATTCCAACCAATTAAAAAACTAAAAATCAACATTTCAAAAGACAAGTGCAGGCACTTCTCCCACCTAGAGCTTCCATTTTTAAGCATGTTACACTGTATAACACTATATAGATAAAAACTCCTCACACACAGGCCATTATAATCCAAAATTCAAAATTATATCTTACCAAGACTGAACTCCAGCTTTGGCTCATTTGCAATTCTCTGAATACCTTAAAAGGTTAAGGAAAAAAAAAATAAATATTAGAAATAATTTTATTTCCATGTCTTGCTTTTTAATACATAGTAAAACTTTCACGTACCTATAACTACTGCCACTGCAGTAACATTTTATGTTACAAAGTCCTGGTCAAACCCAACTTGGATTAAATACTTGCCTGAAAAATGGCTACTTCTGAAGAAGACTTGTTTCTTAGTAGGAACTTTCTGTTGCTGGGAAAGGAAACTAGGGAAAAAACCCTCAGGGTACTTGTAAGATTTTCAGTCACAACTGACTATGTGTCTGTTGGAAAAACATTACATCTAGCAACTAATTTTTAAGTAGGGGTGGCATCACGTTAAAAATAAACTCCATGTTTTGTGAAAGTAGATAAATCAGGTTAATATAGTAAAATATAACCACGTTATTGATCCACAAGCAAACTGTAAAGCAACAAACCCAACTTCTTTTTGTTGGAAAATTAGTACATTAATTCTTCTTCTCACATAGCAGGAACAAGAACAGTTTAATCTATTGTGAAATTATGTTCTCTTGCATAATTTACTGCAAAGAACAATATTTTCTTCTGCTAAAATAAAGGAGTGAGCCACACAGATGCAACAAGAGAAAAGGAAGGAAGGAGGGATAGGTAAATAACAGTGAGCTGTTTCATCTGATGCAGAAAGTAATTAGATCACAACTACAATTTCAATGAATTCATAGAAATTAAACTCTCTCTTGTTGATATTTTCGTAAGCATTATTAATTATTTGTCAGTATTGAAGAAATCGGTCAGATGGGAAGGATTGACTTAGTATATGAAGTGGAACAAGATTTTTGTTTAAAAAGAAAACACAAACAAAAAAGTCATCCCAAATTTATAGCTGTGTCTGGTCCATAAAAACCTGACGCTGCTAAGTCTAGATTCACACTGTTCTCATTACTGTAGCTATTCAATGACATCTGTGTGAGAAAAATTACACCTGAGGAGCTTCAAAAGGTCAAAAAGGAAGCACAAATAAAAGTTTGGGGTTTTTATTAATGGAGCTTTAAATTTCTGAGTTGAACTCTGCCACTAGCATATTGGCCTGAAACACCTTCATTAATATGTTGCATACAGAATTGATTAAGTGACCGGGCAACTGAAATACAGTCTCATGACTCCAGTGCACCAAATACAACTCAACATATGGCTACTTGCATTCAAATCCCCAGAGTGCTTTTAGATCACAAAGAACAAATCTGTGGTACTAGTTTAAGTATCACTAAAGCTTTATACATTTATCAAAGTTATCAGACTATATTTTAAACAGCAGTCCATATGTTCATATAGGACATAAAAGTGGAAGAAAATATTTTAAGTCTTATGAAGAAAATAGAAAGAAAAACTCAGGAACACAGAAATCACATATTTGTTCCCCTGAAAGTTATGTGCATCAACCAAAATATACCAGGGAAAAATACTTAAAGAAAACTTTCATCCATTTCTTTCCTCTAAACTGTACTTTGATAAGCAAGAAGTTGAACAGCATTTTGTACCTTGCTTGTGACACTATCTGAACTGCCACAGAGACTGGGCCACCTTTATTGTACCGCTCCATAAAATGAATACATGCACTTACTCGTAAACTGGGGCTCTCCTAGACTGTCTAACTGCGGTGAAGAGAGAAACTGTCGTGCTTCATCTGATGATCTCTCCTCTTTGATTTCCATGATCAGCCTCCGGAGCTGCTGAGTTTTATTCCACAAACCTTCCGAGTTCACCTCTCCCAGTGCCACAGCCCAAGATTCACAATCTGGCTTCAATGCTGCTTCAAGGTAAAGATCTGGTTCTCCACTCTGAAACTCTGCACTCAGAAAGCACAAAAGCAGCTCTTAGGAACCGTGATTCAAAAGGGTGATGATGGAAATATTGATGGCACACACAATCAAAGCCACCACACACAAACTTCTGTTCATGGTCATAGAACCATGTGGCCCCATCCACCTCTGGAGTCAAACAGCAGATTCTTCAGACTCGGTGCAGTACTAAACATATCCACAGAGTAGTTCCAAAATCAGTTAACAGATGGCTAAATTAGGTGGCAGAATCAAGCCAAAATGGGAAATCCTTTTCCAGCACAGATTCTTCAGCCTAGCAGGCAGCTCTCAGAGCTGCTAACTTGAAATAGAATTTGATTTAGCAGGGGCAGCAGACACAGTTCTGTCAGAGAGTGGGATTCACCAGAATGAATGTGTCCATCGTCTCTTCTATTAGAGGTCTCCATTATGCTCAGCCTCTCATTCATCCTTGCCAGAATACAGATCAGCAACACATGCTGATAATTTAGCACAACATCACTCCTCTGTCAAGACTCAACAGGTTGTATGTGGGAGCATCTGACCTCTTTACTATCCGTGTGTCATTTGCTGTTCTGCCTGGAGTCTAATTGTTTAATGACCAAATTTTCTAAGAACAAAAGAAGACGAGAAGGGGAAAAAAAGCTGAAGTTCCCAAGGAATCCAGGTAAGTAGCAAGGGTCAGTCATTTGATTAAGATTAGAACAGGAAGAAAAAACACCTTTTAGGCATTTAAAATTCTGCAGTACAGACGGCCTCAGAGAGTCACAAATTCAGTGTGACATTTAGTGCAACACACACCAAGAAGAGCAAACTGGGAAAGAAAGAAAAATCAATGCTTCTTTAAAACAAGTTACCAACTAATTTAGAAACATAAAACTCCATAAAACACCTGTGCTATTGTATTAATAAGGATTGAAATATTTTGTTGGGCACCAAAATCATTCTGACCTAAACCAGCCATATATCATATTGCTGGATGAAACAGAACACTTGAAGGTTTTCATACTTAGTTTGAAAATCCAAACATAGAAAAGTTCTTTTCCATACAATGTGAATTTAAATTCCCTTTACTACCTTGAGTATCTAACCTTGGGCATTTGCACATGTGTTATTCTAAACCCGTTTGCACTTCATAAACTGAGCATCTGCCAATTACAATTACCTCTGCTTTTATGGTTATGGAGGGGATAAAAGATGAAACCTCAAGTCTGGAAACCTCGAAAAACTGTACACAAATCCCTGTGGAGGTGGGACAAGTTCTTTGTCTGGGCTGGTCCTAAGGAAATCTAACTCTGTAGCTCCAGATGCTGCTAAAAATGCTGGGTAACGTTTCATATACCAGATGGACTATAGATTTCATGTGGAAAGACTGGAAATAGAAACAAAGTGGAAACATCACTTTGGCTTCAGGGGCAGTTAAAAAAGCTAATAAGGATTCAAATGCTTGCCTCTAGCCTGGCTCAGTCAGAAAAACAGGTATTCAGTTCTTGAGAGAAAAATATTCAATGTCTTAGGGAACTGCAGATGTTCATTAGGTCCTGTTTACATACAAAATCTGTTCTTGAGTGACCAAACCTGACCAAAATGAGCTCTGCTGTTTGTCAAAGATGACTATTGAGACAGAGAAGATTTAGCTGTAAGCTCTCTCTGATCTGGTACTACATGTGAGCCATGAGGGCAGTAACCTTCAGAAAGGTCAGTATTTAGAAGAGCTGATAACTTTTCTGTTGCTCTGGTAAGATCTGCAACAGCAGAGTGATCTACTCCCTTCTGTCACTGACATCAATGAATCAGAGGTCTGTTTTATTTCATAGTATTTTGGAGCTACTAGTGGAAAACTGAAAGGAAAGAAAAGGCATGTAATCAACCAGCATCAAGATCAAAATTAACTAGCAGTCACTCAAAAAAAGAAAAAAACAAACCCAAAAAACATAAGAAACAAACAAACAACCCCAAAAAATACACACCAAAAAAAAATCCACCAAAACACACAAACACAAAAAAACAACACAAAATTAACATCTGCTTATACCATTCAGCCTTTAAAAGCACAAAAGCACAGACAACTTTAGTAAAAGCAGTCTGGATATCCAAAATACCTTAGTGAAGGAAAGGCTGTCAGAGAAACAAGTCAACACTTAACAGTCAAAATACAAATATGCCAAGGTGTTCTTTTCTTTTCTCTGTCTTTAAATGGAAATAGGAACAGTGATCTTGCCTTGAAATATCCTACCACTAGCTACATAAAAAACATCTGCTTTGGGAGGAAATCAATGTTTTACAATTGAAATAATGCTATTTATGTTTACCTCTTAGCTGTAAAAATCAGACTGCCAAGCTCAAAAGGCATGCTGAATCACCATTAATATGCATGGAACCAGATATGAATAGTGAAATGCAGCAGGAGTGGGCATAATTCACTTTATTCTGGTCTAACAGGTGCCAGTTTTGAGATGTGGAAATTCATTCTAAACTATCACTTCAAAACACTACAGTCTGCTATATTTAAACCCTTGGAGTACTCTGACAGCTAAGTTAAATTCTGAAAAGCATATGAAAATGCCTGAAAAATACCCATCACCGTAAATGTAAAAATTTTATTCTGCAGATCCAACAGTAGGCAAGTTACCTATTTTCCATTCTATTTCAATGCATGTAATCACAGCATGGTTTGAGTTGGAAGGGACCTTAAAGATCATCTAGTTCAATCCCGCTGGCCCTGGGGAGGAACACCTTCTGCTAGACCAGGTTGCTGAAAGCCCCATTCAACCTGGCCTTGAACATTTCCAGGGATGGGACACCCACAACTTCTTTGCGCAACCTGTCCCTGTCCCTCACCATCCTCACAGTGAAGAATTTCTTCCTAATGTCTAATCTAAACCTGCTCATTTTTAGTTTAAACCCGTTCCCCCTTGTCCTATTACTCAATGGCCTTGTAGAAAGTCCCTCTCCAGCTCTCTTGTAGCTCCATTAGGTACTGGAAAGTTTAGTTACCAAAAGTCATCTTGCCAGAAGAAACACACAACACAACATCAAAAATGCACACTGGTTAAAAAGTCTGTTGCAATAAAGGAGCACACAGGTTTATTTAAGTAATAAAGACCATAATGTCCTTGCTCTTCTTCCTCAGTTGCTGACTATTTTAAATCAGCTGCATACAGTAATCCCTAATGAGCTCAGAGACTTAATTCCAAGTACCAGTAGGGAGAAAAAAATTGATATGAATCTTTCCCAACATGAAACTAACAGACCCACAAATGTAATCAAGGCCTCAATGTATTTCATAAGTGGACAAAAGCACTTTATACTTTGCAATTAAGAAGTTATTGTAGCAAATACAGGTACACAAGCACCCTTTGCTATATTGTTATTGCTGACAGGAGTTACCATGAGTAGTTTTGGAAAAAAAAAAAAACCTCACCTTTTGTAAACATTTATTACTGACCTCGACAACAACTGTGCCTTATCTAGTTTGCACTCCTAGTTTTATTGTTATGATGTCATTTTTGAATAGGAGCACTTGTAAGATTTAAGAACATACAACATTAAGAAAATTTTCTAGCTACTTGAGAACCTGCAATAGCCAAACAATAATCCTCTTCTTCATGCTGGACCTCTCTAGTGGGGTTTCAAGTTCATAAACCCAGAGGAAAACACTCAGAAAGTTAAACACAATGGTTTTCTTTGCAGAACAAACTTTGAACTTAGTAGTCCTAAACTGAAAGGAAAATTATACATAATTGTATCTTGATCTCTTGCTGCTCCTCCTCATTTCAGTAGCAGAGACTCAACTGAAGGTAAGACCTGAGGAAGCAGATAATAGAAAGCAAACAGGTCTGTGTACAGAACTGTCTGGTCAGGGCTCTGTTCACCAACAACTCTTTTGCTAAAGCACTGTCTCAACAAGACTCTCTTCCACAGAAGTCAGCATAGAAGGTTGTGGTCCAACAGGACTTGTGCAGCTCAAATAAAGAACTCAATGCCCCTGCTTTAAAGGACTGCTGTCAAATAAGGGAACTGCACAAAGAAAGCTGACTTATCTCCAGTGGCCCTGGAAAGCCTTTTCTACTCTAACCCAACTGCCAAAAATAGAAATGTATTTGGTGTTAGTTCCTTCATCCTCAGGTAACTTTTCTTTTTTTACCTTATTTCATATAAAATTTATATTTCCCAAGTTTTTCAATTTTATAATAGCAATTGCCTTTTTTCCCTCTATATACTTTGATAGTTCAGTTGTTTTAAAAATGAAAACCAATTTCTTGCTAAAAATGTCTGAGTGACATTTCTCTAAATTTTTAAGTGTGTTTTATTGTAATTTTCATCACCATCTTTTACGCAGAAGCCTTGGTTTCTGCTTGTTCACCAAAAAACTTTAGGCAGTCACTGGAGCTGAGTCTTATCTTTTAAAAGACTGCTGATTAATGGAAAGACTTTCAAAATAAAAACATAATAAAACAAACACATTTCCACTTTGGTTTTACATCTTATTCACTTGTTATTAACTTTCTGGTTTTTTAAGTAGATGTTATTGGTTTCTTTTACTAAACAGGTAAAGGTGACAGGAAGACTGATACTCTTTGGCTTGCTTTATTTTCCTTCATGAGAGTTATAAACATAACATCATGTTGAACAGGACAGAGAAGAAATTACTGGGATGATTCAAATTAATAAAATGTACAAAGCCCCTGGTCAATGTCCACAATGACAGGCTTGACTCTTTTAGAGGATCACTATTTTTTCTCCTATGCTAATATGCAAAGTAATAGAGTTGAAAAAGGTTAAAGGTTGTCTGTCTCTTTTCACACATACCAGCAAAAAAGTAATTCTCAGCTCAGCTGCTAGCTCAGCAGAGGAAAATGGTTAAGAATATCAGTGAGTCACTGACACTGTAAAATATAAAGCAACATCACAGCTAACCACCATATGCTGTAACAAAAGTAGAATGGAAGCTTTGATACGTAAATTATATCCGCAGGATATTTCTAATACAGACATCAGAGGCTTTTAATTCACAAAGCTGTCTGAATTCTATATGCTGATGCATTTCATGTTCAAATTAGGAGTGATGAAATCACCCCATAGTTACTCATGATGCTATGTTAATCTTTCTTTGGAAGTTCTACTTTCAATCCAAGATAAAAATTTAATTAAAATTTTTATCTTCACTGTTTTTTTTTTTTAATTTTGCAATGCTGGAATAAACTTATGTAAGTTACTATTATAAGCTCCATTTAAGTCCCTACAGAACCTCACCAAGAGTCTGAATATTTGAAATTAATATAGCATGATGCCCCAGGTTGATTACTGCAGTACAATACTCTGTTTCTTTTAATACCTGTCAGCTTCCACACATGCCACACTACTTCTACCCTTTCATTAAATAACACACCTCTACTGCAAGCAATGCAAACCACACAAATATTTGAATACCACTGCTTTCTCAAGATTCCTGAACAAACATACTGCAGCATTCCAAGGGTGTTCCTTGGCAAAAAGGAAAGTTACAAGGGCAACTTTTGCAAAGTGGACTGCTTTTGCTGAATGGAAGCAGTTCATATCTCTGACTGGACCATTCATCTGCCTTAAAAAAGGCAGCATTTAGAGGTCTTCTTTCTCTGCTTACATCTGCAAGAGTAACCTTTGCATATGCCTCAGTTACTCCATTTCTAAAATAGTGATCCTGACCTGCCTTTCCAGGGCACTTCTATTGAAACAAAAGTCTCCAAGTGGCTTGCATACTACAAATGGCAAAAGGGAATGATTGCTGTCTTAGGGGTATTCTTATATACAAGCCCCTTCTTTTATTATTTTCCTGATTTACTGCAATATGATTTAGATAACTGTGACCTTGTATGAAAAGCTCCATTTTCTTCCTTTGCTCCTTCCCACTCTCCTCACCAGTCCCACCTGGATGTTACAGCTCTTATCTCCCTAACTCCCACTAAGGGACCACACACAGTAATGCAATACAGTCTTTAAGGAATCTCTCTTCCTGACAGACAGGAGAGATTTACAAATGAAGAGAAGGCAGTGCCTGCATGCTATGCTGTCTCTCACATCTGGTTTCATTTCACTGTGCCTGTGTCTCTTGAGGACTGTGGTGGTTATGCATAGCCTGTTCCCTTGTTTGTGTGTGGTGGGCAAAAAAAAGGGGAGGAGACACAGGGGTAGTTTTTGTGAGAGGCTAGTAGAAGCTTCTGCTATACCCGACCAGACCAATCCCATCAGGCTCTGGGGATGGACATGCTGCTGAGTCAATTAGAGAAGCTAATAATGCCTCTGTAATGACATATTTAAGAGCATGTAAAACAAATGGAAAGGGGGACAAACTGCAGCAGCCGCTTCCCCCACCCCGGGGACGAGGCCGAGCAGCCAGGGCCCCATGGCCCTGTGGCCAGGGGCCATGTGGCTGCAGCCCAGCCTGAGCTCCGGAGCCAGGGCCACCCAGCCATGACTGTGAAAACCTGGAGCTGCAGGCAGCGCCGAGCCGCAGGCAGTGCCAAGCTGCTGGAGCCACACGGAGCCACAGGAAAAGCCCAGAATTGCCCGAGCTGCAGAAAAAAGCCCAGGGCCACTGGAGCCGCAGGAGCCATGTGGAGCATGGAACTACCGAACTGGTGGCAGAGACATGGCCAACCCACTCCCCGGCACGGAATTCATACAAGATCAGCTTTTCAGCACTGTAAAACCCCACCAAAGTTATTGAACTGGTAAAAACTTGTTAACAGTGGTGTTTGCGGGCAAGAGACTTTTTCCCTTTTGTTTTCCTTTTGGTTGGAGAAGAGAAAGAAGTGAGAGCATGAGAAAGACAACATGGCAGACACCAGAGTCAATAGAGAGCGGGAGGGGGTGCTCCAGGCATTGGAGCCGGGGTCCTTCTGTGGGCTGTGGTGAGGACTAGAGTGAGACAGGCTGGCCCCTGCAACCCCATGGGGTCCACAAGAGGTACAGAGGTCCACTCGTGGCCCATGAAAAGGATTTGCATGCTCAAGTCACATGGGTGCTAAAAATAGCTATAAAAAACTGTATTTTCGTGGACAAGTGACTTGCATGCAGCAATTTTGGGAAACCTGCTGCACACAAGGCTAGAGTCATGCAGGGGGTGGGAAGCTTGTAAAGAACTGTTCCCTGTGAGAAGGACTATAACAGAGAGAATCTCGTCCATGCTTTGTATCCCTGTGTGTTTAGTGAGAAAGATGGAAAGGTTGTGGGGAGGGAAGAAATATGTTTTAAAAGCTTATTTTCCTGTTTATTATCCTATTCTAATCCTGTTAATAAATTCACCTTATAGTTTTAAATTGAACCTTCTTTTGCCTTAAAATATTTCTCCCACAATTCTTATTCTCAATCATGAGTCCCTTAGATGATTTTTGTGAGTTATTTTAAAACCACAATAGGGACATTCCCAATTTTGTGTTGTACACTATCACATGGAGGAAAGGAGGCAGAGCTGTACATGCATGCGGGTCTGTACAACGCAGTGGTCAACTTCAGAGTGCTCCTGGGGGCAGTTTCAACATCCAGTCACAGAGCTCCTATTGCTCTATTCCAGGGAAACACAACAGTGACCCAAAGACCACCCTGTCCTGCTAATGGTGACCAGTTCCCATTGGAAGGGCACGTAAGCCATCAGCCATGTGCAGACTGAAAGTTCACCTAACAAACAATTCTCTTTCCTTCCAAGTTCCACTTGGAAACCTCCTGAGTTAGGCTGCTTCAGGAGCACTGCACTTGAAGCCGTGACAGGATTATCTGCTCTGTCTGACCTCTTCTGTACTCCCCTCTTGTTTCAGAGCCCACAGTGCCCTGAGGTGGTCAGCAGCTCCACAGAATCACCAGATGTTGCATGAACACGTTCTTATTTTTCCTTCCATGCTTACTCCACTGCCCTTCATTATGTTCTCTTCCTCAATATCCCAGTCAGTCTCCATTTCTCACTCTTAACGAGTCCTAGGATTCAATCCACCAGTCAGAGACACGTGGAGACAATTAGACAAAGGCTCTCTCCAATTCCCCTTCATAGTTCCAACATGAAGCTTGCAAGATGAAGAAAATGTCCTTTTACTACCACAAATTAAATATCACAGCCTCCTTTCTTGGAGCTTCTGCTGTGCTGTAAAACAGCTCTCCTCTGTTAGTTTCACAAGCAATTTCACATTATAAGCAGGTATGTCCTCCTACCCTGCTTTCATCTGAATTCTTTAAAGTCCCAGATACACATTCTACAGCTTTTTTTTTTGGCTCCCAACAGCCAATGGATCTAATCTTGTGACAATGCAACTAGATTTTCATGGTCAAAGCCCTTAGTGATAAAAGACTTCTCTTCCTAGTTCCTGAGTTTTGCCTTTCTCCCCCATTTTGTCTTCTGAATGTTATTCTATCCTACAGTACGTGGATTATTATTTCACTTCTTTTAGTATTTTATCCTCATTCAGTACACTGTATATCATCTTCATTCGTCTTCAGTTTTGTTCTAATACCTCATAATAGTCTGGCTTTCTTTTCCCATCCAACAAATCATCAGCCAGGTTGTCATCCTTGCTCTCCAGCATGCGAATATTGCCAAGTCTGAAATACATTTCTCCGCTACCTATCTCTTCTATCTTCTGTTTGCTCATGCCCCAGGTATTCATCATCATTTGCTGGCTCTGAGTACCTGGAATTTTCTACACTCTTTTCTCCTTTAATATGTTTTTAGAGCATGCCCAGAATGCCACCCTTACCCCTGGGTTCCTACTGAAATACTACCAAGCTTCAAAACCTTGGTTTTGGAAAGTCTGTCTCTCAGCTAACTCATAATTATACAAGCTTATTTCTTCCTCCACACATATTCACAGGCTCTTTTTTCTCCATGGGCAGCCTGAAGTGCTTACTCAGTATTCATTATTGTCTATGTCCCCAGATTTTGGGCTTAAAATCTGCCAGTCTCGTTGCCACAGAAACTGTCCCGTTTGCAAGCTTCAAAGCTAATTGAGTCCTGTCAGCAATTACAACTGTATTCTGGGTTCAGTTCAGCAGCATTGTGTTCAAGCATTGTAAAAGAAGTGCCAGAAGGGGACTGACATTACTATATTTATACTCATAGAGTTGGTAATTCTATGAATGAATTGGACTCATTGAGGGCACAATTAGAAAAGTCTCAATTTGAGAGTCAATGGGAAACGTTCAGCTCTTATAGTCAGGGGAAGTAATGCTTCCAAACTCAGAAAGAAACACTTTTTGATGCAAGTGCCTCAACACCAGGCACAAAACATATGATTTTTTTTTCCCCTACAGAAGATGAAGGATTTGAGTTATTCCCCAGAATACTTCCCAGCTAAGGATAAAATCCCCAGTGAATATAGTTTAAGCCACTGCCTTCTCAAAATGACCAACCACTACAAATCACTTCTGCAGATGAGGACAAAAGTGAGCATAATTAATACAACATTTTCTTAGAAGTGGGCTGGAGACTGGTGCATAAAAAAAGATGATAGGAATATCTACTGAATGTAGACGTATCCACAAAGCCCACAAGTGCAGCCTAACTTTTACCTCAGCTCTCAGACCATCACAGCTAACAGAAAATGGCAAACTGTTCTAAGGGCTTCAAAACTATGCAGTGGTATTAGAAACAATCCATGTCATAAAAAATTTCGAACACAAAATTGCTATTTAAGTCGTTCTTACAGAGAAACCTGTCAGTACTTTCACCAAATAAAATCTTTCCCCTAAAACAAGGATTCTGATTTACATGAGATAGCTATTTTTTCTGCTGTTTTTAACAGTTTTATGAATGAAGAATTGATAGGAGGTGAGAAAAACAGGAAACTTGCCATTTAATAGGGAGTTTACCAATGATTAGTTATTGAAGAATAAGATGCATTGACTACACATCAACCCCATATTGTACAAAATACCTGACAAAACAGAACCTCAAACAGAAGAAATTTCTATTTCTTGCCAGAGGAAGATGATGACATGACTGTCACTTCATTTTAGAACCTCCTTTTCAGGCATGAATTCAGAGACCACCAATATTTAAATCTATGCATTGAACAGATAGCAGGATATATTTTAGTTAAATTTCTAGCAAAGTTTCAATGCTTGGGTGGCTGGGGGTTTTTTTATCTTCCTTTTTGTTGGCAGAACTAAAAGAGTGACACTGAACATGTGTATATATGTCTTACTTACTGAGAACTATTGAAACATCTGTTTTACTCCTGAATTCCACAACCCAGCAGCGCTCCAGGATTACCACTTCAGAGGCATCAGAACTCTGTGAAACAAAGATGGCAAAACATTAGGATTTGGAACCTGACTGGGAAGTCCTTCTGTTTGGCTGTTCACAGCTGAAGTGACATGGAGATACAAAGACAACAAAGCACAGTAGTCACTAGGCAGATGGATACAGGCATTCTTTAATTACTGATCTGTGCCATCCTACTTCAGCTCAATGAGTTACAAAAGGAATAAACTATAAGACCCTGCAGGAAACTTTAAAAAGGAACTTCGGACAGGTTTTTTTTTCATACTTCAAGTACTCCAAAGTTTAGATGACTCTTCATTCCTAAGTAAGTCAGACAAGCCCAACTCATTCAAACTTTCATATTTTCTCATATTTTCTAACAAGGCTGAATCAAATGTCAGATTCTATTCAAAGAGTAGGATATTTTCAAGTGAACAAAATAACATGTAATTTTACAGAAGGCATTTCTCTTCCATTTTTATTTGAAAGGGATTTCTTTATCAGCACTTGAAACCTCAAATATAGTCTCTGGCTATGCAATTCAAATGACATTAAGTGATATGGACCTATTCCTGAATGCAATTGGATACAAATTACCACTATTTTTTTGTGAGTGCTTTGCAGACAAGATGCAAACTCTTCTAGTTTAGGAAGTGTGACTCATATTTCAGAAAAGTGAAGCTATCAATCACTCCCTCAGGATTAATCTTTTTTCCCCCTTAAAACTCTTATTATCCATTTTTTATCCCTAACATCTGGTAACAAATAATCCTTAGAACATGCACCCATACACTCTCTTCATTCCAGGTTCCCAATGTGAATGTCACCGAGCTCATTCTCTACTGCAGTGAGAGTCTGCAGGGATTGATGCAAATTCTTGTTTTAACACTCCTTCCTCAGGTGGTACTTTATTTCAAGTGGTCCTAAATATGAAATATTTTTTCATACTGTGCAGCAATTTTACCAAAGCCTGAACTTCAGTTCACACATCTGCCACTTAATGAATGACTTCATAGAACAGTTCATATTTATAACACCTGCCTAATACGCACAAGTTTTCTTGTCTAACCCATTCTCTGCATCTGTGCTGTGTTATTTGGCCTGCCAGAATCAGACTTAAACTTTTTGCCAAGGGTTTCATGTTTATTTTCAAACGGAGGTCTTGATCTTGTTTTTCTCACAAAAGGACCTTTTACCGACCTAGTAATACACTGTCTTTCATGACCAAAAGTGTGAATATTCAATACAATAAAACTGAAAGACTAACTTTCAGTCCCAGAACATTTCCAGAACCCACAACATTTCCAAAAGTCTTAACAGGATTTCCTTGAAAAGCCTATATTTAGTCTCTCTAACCTTTTACCACTTACTAAATGAATACTCCAAACCCAATTATCAAAACACAAATCAACACCTAAAGGCAACAAAAGACTAAAATAAAACAGAGGAGCATGAAAAAAAGCACATCATGTTGTATTGAAATATGCCAGAATTCAAGAAAAAAGCTGTAGTAAACTAAGAAAAAACAGACTTCAGGGTCCTGCTGATTATTCCCCGAAGAGACTGGAGTTTGGACGAGAAAAAATACAAGCAGAAAAGGTCCAAAAAGAAGAGAAGAAGCTATTCCAGTATGGAGGGAAAAAAAGGCTCTCTCTCTCCAGCCCAGAGAAATCCCTGCCACTGGAGTAAAAGAACATAAACAATAAACAAAAACCACACCAGCATCTCTGGCTCACTTAAAGGGGACAGAACTCATTTCTGGGCAAAGCAGATGATATGGAATACCTGGACAAAATATACATAGCATAAAAATCACCCTAAGACACCCTGTTACACAGTTTTCTGGCAAGTCAGGTGTTTGGAAAGACCAGGAATGAAGAATCATAGTTTCCATGTAGTTTGCTACAGTTTCCAAGACCAAAAGACTTGGTGTTTTGATTTGTACATGAAAGACGTGTGTAATACAAACAAGTTGGCAAGCAGGCAGCAAAAACAACTTTCAAATAATTAACAAGAAACTGTCTCAGTGCAGTCTGTCTCACAATGCAGTTGACATAGAACAGTAACTGCAAACACAAGACAGAAGATGATTTCAAGCTCTCTGCATTTTAAGCCCGCAGATGCTGCAGCTCAAGAGCCTCTTTAGAGACAAGTTACTTCCCTCGCTGCACCAGTGGAAGCTGGAATGGAGCAATGCTGCAGCTTCAAATGAACATGAATGCTTTTCCAAGATACACAATCCAGAACACTGAGCAGAGCATGTGTATTTACTTTTTCTGTATGTGAGAGGGAACAAAATGGGAAACAAGAAAAAAGGGACGAAAGAACATAAGGTTGCCAGAACATAAAGCACATACTGCTGCAAAACATTTCCCACATTCTGACACAAACCTGAAGAAAAATACCTTCAGAATTACTATTATGGCAGACTTCTCATTGTTTAGATGAGCTGTGCTATGGTCTGTCACACAAAAAGTTAACAAGAAATTTACTTACAAATTAAATGACAAAACTGTAATCAAGGAAACCATTATGCATATCTGATAAAGGATCATCTTTGTTTTGCAGTACCTGAAGAGATCCAAAATTTCTCTCTTACTTTAGGAGCATTTATTTTTCTAGGTTTCACTTTATTAAAAGGGTACATTCTAATGATCTGGTCCTTATGCATGGAAAATATGATCAAAATCAGATCTGTACCACTGTGTCAAGGCATAATATATTAGGGTTGGTTTTCCTCCTGCCATTGGTATTCTTCAATATTTACTATAAAAACTTACTGAATCAATCCAAATGCCAGACAGCAACTAGACAAACTATTGCATCTTTCTCTAAACACTGACAAAGTCAACAGGCACCCCATCACAACCCCAGATCAGGAAATTGTTTTAAAACAGTGATTTGAGGAGACAATTCAATGACTTCAAAATTTGAATTAAATATCTCAGTGAAATTGCTAAAGAAGAGTTCCTAAACCTAGAAAATTAAAGCACTGAGAAACTTGTGAAGCTGTCAAAGAGAACATCACGTTTGAGCTATTTTTGCATTCCAGTAGATCTCATGTACCGTTGGGGGGATGGGGGGGGAAGAAGTGTGTCATTGTGAATTGATTTTACAATAGGAGATTTATTCCTGGAGGCGGGGCAGGGAATCTACTGGTAGGTATATCAAGTCAAGAACTAAGCTGAGAGTTAAAATTAGAAGTGACATTCCAAGTAATTCCTTTGTGTTAAAACAGTAAGTAGAAAAGTAAAGGTATAGCACTGTAGAAAGGACAAACACTATAGAAAATAAAAGCTCTTCTAATAAAACATTATTAAAAGCCTCCACAGTCAGATGGGGGTGAAGTGTATGTGGGGGGTGTGTGTGTGTGAATTGCACAGTTGATTTCTTTTAAAAGCATACATTCACAAATTTGAAATAATGAAATCAAAACCCTATAGACTAGGAATGCTACATACACCAGATGTGTGTTTTTTCACATCAGTAATTTTCCCTGGTACTGGCAAATGAACTAATCAGACTGACAGTAGCTCAATAATGCAGGCATGTGCACAGGTCACACTTCTGACTAGGCTGTAAACATTACCACCTACATTTGCTATTTTGGCATTAGCACAGATGAGCTTCATCATTCCACAGATAAAGTACAGCTTTCTTATATATTCAACAAGAAAAAAAGGAACAGGAATTATAGGGTAATATCATTCACAAACAGAAAAGCTAATAGTCTTAAATTTATTTCAATATACTTCTACAGCAATATGTCCATTACCAAACAGAGTAAAAAAATCGTTCTAATTTTCAGGTATTAACAAATGACTCCATGGCAATCACAAGCATATAATTTGCAGAATTAAAAACACCTCTTTAAATGCCAGCAAGCAGAATTCAACCATCTGAAATCTCCTTTAATATTATATATTCTTCTGCCGTAATAGTGTCTCCATCCTGTGCCTATTAAGTAATGAAAGCCTGAGACCCTAGCTGTGTGATAAGGAAAAATGTGGTTACTGGCCGTCTGATGAGGTGCTTCAATTACTCCAGGCAAGTTGTAACCTGTAGTTCATTACAACCACCTTTACAAACTGTCAGCTCATCAAAGATGCTCAAATCATCTTTTACAAAGCATGAGCTACCCACTGTGATTAGTGGTATTATATTGTCAGCTTGAAGCTGGGATCTGGTAGCATTGCGTGATGGTTTAATCTGCATTCACTCTGGAAAATGTTGGCTTACGTCACTGAATGAGTTCTGCAGAACACAAAACTACCCTTTAATAGATCATTACCTTTAACAAAAGTGAATATATAACCAAAAGTAGTTTCCTTTTCAGTTTCAAAATGCATTAGTAATAATTATAATGGACAAATACACCTTCTCTTTATTCACACCCCACATTCACTCAATTATTTCAGCTTGAAAAAATCTCAAATTACCCTTCCCACAAGAATTTAGTTATATGTAATTCAGATACCAATTAGTGAAGTTTTTCAAAGTTACATTCTGGTTCAAGACTCCAGCAATGTATCACAACATATACCTTGGATAATTCGCTTTTTTAGAGAAAGTTTCCCCACTTCGTTCTACACCTTTGGCAGTTACGTAAAATATGTAGTCCTTATCTGCTCTGTTCCCAATATGTTGCCTTTTTACTTCAGAAATGTTAAGAAGCCCTGGCCACAGCTTTGCCCCCAGAGAGACTGCAGTAATCCTGGGAAGTCTGGTATGTCTGAGCAAGTGCATTCTTGACATAAAACTGACACGCAATATTTTCAAGCAAACATCTGTATCAGACCAAAGGCCCCTTATTCTGCCTACAACAAGTGACATAAGGAAGCATCCAAAGAAGAGGAAAAGCAGGGCAACCACATGCAGTCCTCTTTCAGTTCTCTATGCTTTTCATACTGGGATTTTTTCCTCAGGTGCCTTTTCCATTCCCTTACTCCCAACAATGCTCCTTGACAGCACCTCGTACTTTTTCTAACACATGTCAACTCTTAGCATCTACAGGACATTATGGCAAACCATTCCAGTATTTCCACTACCCATTCCATGAAAAACCACCTTCTTTTGTTTGCTTGCAATCCAGTTCCCCCAGTTTCATTTAACATCACACTGGAAAGAGACAAACCATGAATCCCTAACTCGTCCATCTGTTAATGACTTTTCAGATTTCTGTCAGAGACCACCTGGGTTATCACCCCCTATTCAAGCTGAAAAGTTTTATCTTCTCATTCCTTCTCCTGATGACTCTAACAGCCCTTTTGCTGAAACTTTTCCAGCTCCTCTATGTCCTGTAAGATGAGGGGAAATTAACTGCATGGTGGATCTTTACAGACAGAGCTCTATGTTTTGTTCTCTGCTTTCCCAACATCTCCTAATATTTCATTTACTTTTCAACCACAACTGATCATCCATCTGACCTTTCAAGAGAAATATAACTTTCTACAGATCTCATTCTGGGGCAGAAAGGCAGGAATTGGTGCAAAGCCCATTATTTTGATGGGAAACTTTTATAATCTTTCTTCACATGTGTAACTTCACATTTATGAATGTTGACTTTTATCTGCCACTTAATTGCTAATGATTTAGACTTGTAAAAGCATTTTATGATTACTCATGCTTGACACCCCACCTTGACTACTTAGCAAGTAACAGATTTTCTCACCTCATTGCCTACCTTCTTTTCACCACTTATGCAGATTTGACAGCACTAGGCTGTCACAGTTCCTAGACCTTATACTATATTCAACTAGTTATTCATGTAATAGGAAGTCTAGCAATAGAGTGATCAGCATTATTTGCATCAGAAGGTGAGAAAAACTATATTGAAAGGCAAATGAAGAATGCAAGTATATGAAATGAATGAAAATAGTTCCTTATATAACTGTTTTCCCTGTGCTCTTGGAAGTGAAAGATGTTTTCAGGAATCATACAGATCACTGATCTAAATGATGTACAAACTGTGTGTGCAATTATTCAAATATATTTGAAGTATGAACATCATAAATGACAATGCAAACTGCGACAAAATATGGCATTTTAAAAATATTTCAAGAGCAGAGAAAAACAAGACCAAACTGCATTGTACTTGTTGGCCTCCAACAAGTAATATGCTGTGCAAATCACCACTGCAGAGAACTGTGCTTTACTCAAGACCGAGCTTCATGAACCACAGAACTCCACAGAGACAGCCTCGGGATGGAACTGCTCCTAACAAAATACACTTTTTAACCGTTCTTAGGGAACTCCCCTGAAAGTATTCCCAAAATGAAAAATGAACCCAAAATTCACTATATGCTATTCATTTTTCCCACAACATTAGGATAAAAATACTGGAATAGATACATTGCAAAAATTAAGTGGCTTGAATATTTTTGATTATAAACTGCCAATATATCTACTGTATGTATTGTAAAGGTAACGCCTCCTGCTTCCTTGGACTGCCCACAGTGATGTTCATTTGAAAGCAGGCTGTGATTCTCCCCCACACAGCCCCTGAGCTTTAATCTCCTGCACAGCACTTTTGGAAGAAGCAAACAGAATATTTTTCAGGATGCTTAAGACTCAGCATGCTAAGAGATGGATGCTGTGTGATTAGCTGTAGTCCCTAAGAGCATCAGAAGAAGTCCTAGCAGACCTGTAAATTGTCACCAGGCCCAATGTCACAAAACACCAACTTCTAAACAGAGAACCAAATAAAGTAAGTACTTGAATCCTTCTTAAGCTTCACGTTAATTTCACCATTCCTTCTCTATCACTTGCTTTTCCTTTCCTCTCTTTTTTGCAGATAAAGAAATGGTAGCCCTCCAGACCACTCCCAAATGCAATGGGGCATAAGAAGATATGTCAGAGCAAGGTACACTCTGCCTTTAATCTGCACATATATGTTCTTTGTAAGAGCAGCAGAATTAGGCCCTTAAAATATAGCAGAGATGTATAGAGGATATCATGTTTGAGGAAAAACAAAGTAAAAAACCTCAGACCACAGCCATAGAACGAAAAATGATGGGGTTTTTATCTCCCAGAGAAATTTCTCCTCATATTCCCTTGCAACCAACAAGTCACTGGACATAAAAGGCAGAGTGATCAATTCATGTGTGGGCACCCAGAGAAAAACCATCTAGGTTATAAGTTCTTAATTTTGAAAGCTTACATCATACTCTTTGAAATGAGAGAGATTAATTAAGCTTCATCAATTTTAGGTTTAAAAAGAAAACCGTCTTCCTTCCCTACTGATGAACAACATTATTTCAGACATCTTACTGGCTTTCTGGTGTTCAGGATTACATCTCAAGAACTCTCACAAAACAAAGCATTCGTGTGACAAATTGCAGAATTTGGGTGCTTGGGAATCAGGAGGAAAATGTTGTAAGCAGCAAGACTAATGTTTAAGTTAAACATCAAAGAACACTGTGAAATCTCAGAAATACAAGATTGCCCCACTTTATTCTTAACAGGTAAATTTTTATAGAGATTTTAGAAAAACAAGTGCTTCTGCCCAAAAACATAGCTGTTTTGCTTTACTAGAACATCATATATTCCTGTTCTTGAATATTTGCAACAACTGTAACTAAGCATGAACAAATATTTAAGGAAAAAGCACATTCATGTAGAGAATTGATACAGGACAAAACCAGACAGAAAACAGCAGGAGGACATTTCTCATAAAACAGTTGTTTCATCTCTGAGCTCTCAGACCATCTTCAAGGTAAACCTACACAGCATTTCTCAAATCCGAGCTCTGGAATGGAGAACGCGGTTTTACAAGGAACTAAACTGACATAATGGCAAAAATTCGTAACTCTCCAGAATCTGCCCTAAACCAGCACACTCTGCTAGATACCAAATACATCCAGTGGCCTTAAAATAAAAATTATGGGCCCCATAGGATCTCTTCCCTTCACAGTCAACTCCTCACATTCCACCCGCTATAAACTGCCTGGTTCTAACCCTTAGGAGGCAACTGCTTTCTCATCTCTTCCCTCCACCAAGAACACATTGTCTACTCTTCTCCTGCCTCCCCTCCCAGGAGCTACCTTCTGTTTCTGAGGTGGTAAAATTATCTCTACTTAACACTGGGAAATGGTCTTCACCTTCCATTTAGCTTTGAATACTGATGTTTTGATTTCAGACCTTAACAAAGGCATTTGTGATCAAGAATGTGTCACTTCTCAGCTGCGTCACCCGTTCTAATAAACCCCACAGCCTCCTTTATTGTGTTCTTGCATCAGATACACCGCCACCACTATCATTGTTCAGAGTAACACTCACAAAAAGAAAATACGAGTAATGAGCCCACAGAAAGAAGTTTTAGGAAAGGTATTTTTAGCAGTTAGGAAAGAAAGATCAATAGGTGAATATGTGTGAGCATGGAAGGTACCTACTTGTTTGAGTGGGGACACCATCGCATGTTTAAATTCAAACTACATTTAGTGATAAAATGTGCAGTTCAAATAAAGTTTTCAAAGGTACCTAGCAAAGAGTAGCACTGGGGTTTCTAACCTATTCAACAGAAATTCTTTTTTAAATAATGATGAGTAAATACATTAAAGCAAACTTTTATCTGTGCTTAGACCTACTCTACCATCTCTCTGTAAATCTTTTCTTTCTACATTTCACAAAAATCAAAGTATTTTTTAAAAGGAAACCACCAAATTCAGTCCTAAACTGAAAACCCCAGCTATGCAATCTTTATTTGAAGCCATGAGCATGAAGAACAAAGGTATCCACCTGCAGAAACTAGTACCAGTCTTCTGGATTCTCAAATATTCAAGTATCGTGTTCTACATTCAAAGCAAAATGAATGGAGCCATTACAAAGTTAGATTACTCAAATGCAATTATCCAGAAACTATTGATTACAGTATCAACAGGTCCTAAATATTTCTTTATTTACATCTAAATTCTATTTTGATACATTTCACTTGCCCCAAATACAGTATAGATACTGAAGTCTACAGTACGACATCGGCTATAAAGAACAAGCATAAAATTGGTTGTTAAATTAATGGTAAATTAAAAGCTCTAAAATATGCCTTAAAATACATTCCTTCACAGAACAGTAAGGTTATTTCACAGGCCATCTTTGGCTACTACTTATGAAATGAATATTAAATTTTACCATCACCAAGGTAATTGTCTCAATTTGCTTCAAAATTTGTTCCAATATTCTATCTATTATTCAAAAAATGCTACACAGGAAAGAAACCAGGCAAGACTAAAAATATTTTAAAATCTTTGCTGTCTTCTAGAGAAACTGTATTGCTTATCACTCCAGCCATGTCAGTCTTAGAAAAATTCAAACTTAATTTCCTAACCAGACCACTTTGACAGAGAAAGAGCCACATTTACATCACAACAGAAGCCAGAAAACTAAAATTTAAAAATACCTAAATAAATAAACTACACAATAATTGTTGCATCGGTGCAAAGATCCACATAGCACTGCATGAATTTATGACAGCAAGGAAAGGCAAATAAATAGGGAATTCTTTAAGACAAGGGCAAGCTCATAATCATGCTCCTCTAAAACACCTCCAAGCTTCTGCCAGGCTTGTTCTGGGACTTTTCTGAGCAAATGGGCAATTGTGTTTAATGAATTTGTATCAATTCCTTCAGCATAATACATTTACCAATACATTCAATTCTTCTAGATTTTCTTAATAATTTGCTCAATTCTTTCCTGAAATTACCTTGGCTTTTATTGTAAATAACCTTCTACAAAACACATTCTTCTAGTTTGCTGTACTCCCACAACAACCACAAAAGAACACAGAATAAAATACCCAGTAAAACTGTATCTGAAAACACTTGGAAATATACAGAAAGCACACAACACAGATAAGTTTCAGGCAAGCAAAAGGATAATATGGATCACTGCAGAGGTCTTACAAAATTACATAAAGTCCTTTCATTTTTACCTCAGATTTTGAGTTTGGCTACGAAACACACATTGAACTGTTGCAAGAATCCTATCCTAATTTTTTTAAAGTGTTTTAAGCCTGTGTTACATTGGCTGAGTAATGCTGTGCAGCCATGTTTGGAGAGACCAGTTCTAGCAGACAACAGGCAATCCTCAAGGAAAATATTCTGTACAGTGTCCTCATACACAGACTCAAGAGCCCATGCATTTGAAGAGTCCGAGTAAGAAGTCACAGTTTGCTGACAGAACTATATATAAGCAAACATTGAGTTAAAATTTATTGTGTACTATGCAGAATTAGGTTAAACTTATCTCACCATAAATGTGGACTGTGACAAATCACAAACATATTTGTTTCCTGAGAAAAAGCAACAAAGCAACACTTCCAAAAATTTCAACATTTCAGCATTCAGTTTTGGGGGGATTTTTAGGTTGTTGGTCCATAATGCACTTGGAGGTCTTTTGATAAAATACTCTAAAATCTCACTGGCAACAAAGTGATTTTACTGTATGATCATGAGCAAGTTAAGGATAAATAGCCTTTATCTTGCCCTTCTGCATTTTCCTTCTTCTTTCAGCCATAAAAAGGCAGCTTACAGTTTCTGAAACAACTATGTCAAATGCTGAACTACAGATGACAGCAATTAAGTTTCCCCAAAGATTTTTCAGCATAAAATTAAGACACATTCATGACTGTTATTAAAGAAAAAGTACAGCCAAAAGCACTGGATTAAAGATGATGAAACTGTACAGTGTTCTGGAAATGTCAATGCAACACAACAACTTAGAAACCCTTTACAGAGCCAAGTATAACCTTCATATGGGCTTCATATTCCAACCTGAAGCTGTAATTATAGGTCTAAAAAAGAGGAGAAAAAACTAAGCCCTAGAGGTCATAGTTTTAGCACTGTTCTCAAATCGCAGATCAAAAACTTTCCAGACTACATTATAATTAATAAGGGAAATTTCAGCCATAGAACCCCCTCCCTAAAAAACAAACACCAACTTCCCAAAAAAGCCACATACAACCCCTTTTTTCTTTATAGACATCAAAAGATGCAGTCATCCTGTTTCAAAATCTGCTTCCATCTATGTAGTGCTTTCAATAGTGTGTGAACACAAGGATATATGTCCACAAAACACTACAACCACACATGTGAAGTATCTCCCTGCAAACAGATACAGGTATAATGCTAACACGGTGTTACACCCTGTTACACCATTTGTTCCTTTGTGGTTGTAATGAGTTCTCCTGTGCCATGCTGCCAAATCCTTCCAGACAGACTTTTACAAGCCATTCGCACACAGAGACACTTACTGAGCAGCAAAATGTATCTTCTCAAGCTAAAATAAATAGAACGTTATTTCTTCTGCTTCCACTTACTAGTTTTATTTTCCATATAGAGCAAAACAGAAAAATGCTTCCCAAAAAGACCCCTTTTACAAACAGTTCTCTCATTTAGCAGCCTCATCACTGCTCTGGCATTTAGCCACCCTCAAAAAGGCATTTATTGTTTCATACACCATCTCACTGTAACTGCTGTGCTCTAAACATTGAATGAAGTATTAGATATTCCCCAGGAAACTGATCAAAATGACACAGCATAAAGGGCAACCAGCAGTCTAGGGTATAATAAAATAACAGCACATTAAAGAATTAGTACAATATTTATACTCAGTTGCGTAGAAACCCTGTGAAGCTACTTACAACATTGCCTTCAGTACCCACTACATCCATCATATTACTACTAATTTAAATGTCAAAGCAGCTAACAGTGACTTCTCAGTGTTACAGAAGGTGCATGTTTATCATACTGAGATGCCATAATCACTTTTGATAATGTGTGAGAAGAACCAACTAGCTGAACATTTGAAAGAAATACACACAATTAATGAAACCATTTTGTTTTGTCACACCTACCCCAGCTACACTTTAGGACATTGTGAGCTTGCAGATAATCTGGTGAAATCATATGGTTGACACAGTAACATCGCTACACATGCATTTTCAGTTCTCTTGGTCAAACACCACTAAATCCCCACCAGCCAGGACCCAGAGATGAATGATCTGTTGTCTGTGTTGTCAGGGACGAAAGGAATACAATGCCCAACCGGTCCTGGATTTCTACTCAGCATGAGAATAAAAACAATTTCCTTCTCTTCTGGATTTTTAAGGAAAACCAGCCTATTTTCTCTCTTTACTGGAACCCCTACAGATTTCTTGCAAATTCCTGTTTTAGGGAAGCCTGCAGCTACCAGCTCTCTCTCTCTACTCACTGAGTACATCAGGCTTGGAGTCCTGTTTGCCTAAGTCTTCACAGGCCACAAGTCCTGGCCCCTCTACTGCCTTCACCTTTCCAGAGTTTGAGGCAAAAGGCTGGATAGAGTTGTGCAGTGTTGATTTTGTCAATCAAGTCCTCAAGTCAAAAAGCTTCATAGGAAGCAACAGCTTCCACTAAGTTGATTCTTGTCCTTTTCACATTGCTGTGGACTTCAATCCAAACTAAACCAAAATTAGGTAACCATATTTAACACTTGTTAAAAACTTCTAAAAATAGAAAAGGAGATACCTATAAGTCCATTCAGATGCTGTCATCTCTTATTGTCTTCCTCCTGCAGGAGACTTGTACTCATCGCCTGTACAAAGCAAAACAAAGGCTTGACAGCCACCTGAGTCTCATCTTCCTGCACAAAACCAGCTCGGCACCACTCTGGGCACATGCACAGCAAGACTGTCTCAAAACACAAAACCTGTGGACAGTGATCCTGAGCAGAGATGCTCATGCAGAGGCCAAGAGGAGGGGAAGGAATGGATATAAATGCAGTAAGGAGAAAGCTCAGCAAGTATTTCAATGTACAGAAGACACTTAAAAGATCTGACTCCAAGTGTCATTTCCAGAGATAGTGAAGCACTTTTGGAGGGCTTCTTTGTTTTATTTTTCTGATATCAAAGAAGTGAATCCAGAATTAGGACTTTAAGCTTTCTTAAGCTGGTAGCTGTAATTACTCTGTTCTACAGGCCCAATATAAATGCAGTAATTTCTGAGGAAAAGAGAATGAAATTAGGCTTGTACCAACTAATCATTCTCACAATTGCCAGGGATATGCACGATCAGTCTTTGTTAATTCTTTACCACAGAACTTCTCTTCAGATAAGTTGCTCACACAAGGAAGTCCTTAAGTAAAAGCGAATCAGCTTTCCAGAACATCTTATCCACATCAATATATTAAAGATGAGAACTACAGCTACCATTTAACCTCTTTTGCTGTGAATAAATCAAAACACACTGAGCACTTTCTTAAATGCAGCTACAATTTAATCCAGGCAACCGCCTAGGAATGTTAAACAGCAGTATCATATCCACAAGTTTACACACACACACAAAACAATCTATATTTTCAAGGCTGACTCTTTCATGCACTTCTATCAATAGGAATAGTGTTGGTATCCCAGCTCTGAAAAAGGAAACCACTGGAACCATGTGCGCTCATAAGAAACACATACGCCATAAATGTCCCTTCCCCGCTCTTTTCTTTAATGAGTGCTTAAATGGGAAATTGCAGAGAAAAAGCAGTATTTTTATGCCTAGGTCAATGTGCTCATCACAGCTCCCGAGCTCAGAACACAGACACTCTAGAAGTAACACAGCAGAAAAGTCTTCAACAGAAGACCAGATTTTTTTCCCATTAAGACATTTCTTATATTCATTTTTTAGCTGTGGAAAATGAAAGTAAACTTTTCAAGAGCCATGTTAATGTAGCAGAATGTCTTGTTTTACCTTGGATACCCAAAAAAAAAAAGTTTTTGCATACACACCTCTTAAAAGCTCTTTTTCCAGTACTTCCTGGCTATACCATAATAATAGTGACCCCAGATAAGTTGACCCCAAATTAATACATTTCTTGTGCCAATTTCAAGTTTCTTGTAACAGCTTTTGAATATGTATTATCTGTAATTAAATTTTACACTATATTTTTATTCTACATCATTATTTTTAGGGGGGTTTTTAAGCTTTATTTTTAATGGAATGTCTAAAACTATGGGGTTTTTATGCCACACCCAAAGAAAGAGTTTGACATAGTTTATCCTCAGGCACCGCCATCCATCATATCTTTAGACCTTATAATAGCTGAACTCTGTGAGAGACAATGGCAAAGGCCAACCTGAGTCCAGAATGCCAGTGATGTTAATAGAGTTTTTGCACCATAGGAGGCTCCAGCCATATGTTCTGACATAGATAATCAGTCACCCTCACATTTTAACGCAAAGTTGATAGAAAAGCCCCAAAAAATTTTACAAATTACTAAGTTTTATAAATTTCTACAAACCAAACTTGCTGACATCAAGTAATGTTAATCCAATGCCATGTTAGGTGAAGATCCAGAGGCTAGATTCGAGGTTAAGCTGTCTTGTTCTATTTAATTTCCTGTTTTCCTCTTCATCTTCTGAAAATTATACTACATTAATAAAGGAATATATTGAAAATATATTGCAGTTATCACTAAAATAGTTTTTCCACTGTGGCAGACAAATATGGAAGGGCTTCCACCTTCACACAGGGGACTGGATGGTGACACAAAGGCATTTCAGGATACAAGAGCATATAAAGCACAGTAGAGGGACCAAGAATTCTCCCAGACATTTCCAACTCTTGCCACAACCTCAATTCCTATGAAGAGATGCACATAAATGTCTCAAGGAAAGGAATTAAGACAAGAGAATGAACCTGTTTATATGACAGTTTTCCCCAGTGCTTCTCATTAGCAGAGGGCTTGTAGCATCCTCCTCTTCCTGGGCTGCTACCAAACACAGCTCACTTGTAGCCCCAGAAAGGAGCAGCAACCCTGGTGCTTCACATATTCCCCAGCAACTGCTGCTACTTTAACAGCAGCAGTGCCACTTGCATTTTTGACCCTGACAAATGTCAAATGCAGCAAGCTGGAAAAATGTCCACAAATCCTGCACATTATACAATATATTATACAATATTTAATTTGGGCTCCCTTTATTAACCCCAGATAATAGTTACATAACTACTTGCCCCATTCAACCTTGCTGTAAAGTGTTTAATGCAGAATGTAAATCTTACCATCTTGCCATCTTGTGAAGGCATCAAAATTACTTGAAAAGCTCATCTTAACTCCAAGTACCGGAGACGTTGTGAAATGTGACTTCTATGACCAGCTTACCATTAAAATATACACCTACCCACATCTTACATGTAAAATGAAAACATATCTTATGCAAATACAAGAGAGTGAAGGCTGAAGATGCACCAGAACACATCCTAATGTGTGCACATACTCCAGACTTTCAGCTGAAATCATTCTATGTAAAAGGAACAAACTCCCTTCAGCACTTCGTGGCTAATCAGATCTGCCATAAGATAGGCTACAAATAGCACCATCAGCACAACTAACAAGGCAGCAAATGGCAGGATTTTGTACCAGCAGCACCACTTTCCAAGGAAAAAGTACATGGAGCCACACCCTACTGGCAGATGAAGGCAGAAAACACAACTTGAGACAAATGCCTTTAGCACTTTCCTGACTCAGGGTCTTCTTTCACATAAAGCTTCAGAGCAGCACAGTAGCTTTACAGAGAGCTGGATCTAACAGGAAGAGTTCCTGGTTTCTATTGCAATTACTATCCAGCATGCCAGCACAAAGAGCCCAGGATTTAAACAGCCTATTTTAAGTACCCCAGGTTTTGAGCACAGAGACAGGACTTTGCACAGTGCCTGAAGACAGGCTGTCGTGCCCAAGCAACTGCAGGCAGCTGTGCTGGGCTCCTTCCAGCTGCTCTCGGCTCTGCACAAATGCCATTGCTGATAAACCTTCCTTAGAGCAATGCCAAGCACTACTTAAACTCCAAGAGGTCATTAATTACTAATTCTTTGGGTGTGCCAAAATTTTAGCCTTAAATGAAGCTATGCTGATTATATAAGCCCCTCACTTTGACATAATAGCTGTGAGTTAATACATAGATACAATGATAAGGTTTTCATTTTGTCAGGAAAAGGTGGCATGTTTTACAGAGTAATTGCATTGTGAAATCACCTTTCTACAGTACATAAACTGAAACAAACTGTGCCTAAAATTCTAGACTTAAGTTACTAAAACTGTCATCCCTGTAATGGCTGTAACACATAAAACAGTTTTGCTAGTTTGCAAATGCCATGAAAACACAGTGTTGTTCTGAAAGATTATTTATTATAGGTTACACAATAGTACAAGAAGGCAGTAAGAAAACAGAGCAACAATTGTGTATTAACATCTTCGGTAAATTTCATTTACCAATAAAATGGTGCTAGGAATAAAAACATCTGAGTCATAGGTGAAAGAGAATTTTCTGCTTTTAAGAAGTTATCAAAGACCAATCAGGCAAAACGTGAGAAAATAAGTAAAAGATCCCACTTGGCATTTGTACTCTGGGTTAAATAACCTGATATGACTTGGCAAGTAGAAGAAAGTTCTGTCATCTTGAGATGGTTCTGATTCTGCATCACTGGATATAAACTCCTGTTAAGCCTTTAGGCTCCCTCCATTCTAGGTGTTAATTTTGACCCAGTTCTGGTCTCATTAAATACAAATCCCCAAACACCCTCTTTTGCATAAAAAACCCTAAGTTATCACATATAAGGTCAACAAATAAGCTTGCTCTCATTTTCAGATTAGTGAGAAATCAGGCTACATTTCAATACTGCATGGTGACAGACAATTCTAGGATAAATCTCTTATTCCCATTCCTGCTCCTTTATGTTGGGCAAATGGGCTGCAGCAGGAGCAAAAGGCTGGAAAGGCGAACCTGTCAGAGATGTTTCATTCATGCAGAAACACTTCAACACACACCCAAGAGCAGCAGCCCTCAAGGACATGCAGGTTAAACTTGGGCACTTCCCAGATCAGCCCAGCCTAAAACTACTGCCAGTTTGACAGCACCTCCAAAACCACACAAACCAGGCAGACTGCTCACTCTGTCAGACTGACTTCAATCTCTGCACCCAGAACACAGTCTGAGGTCCTGACCCCTGAATTATGCAGATCAGGAATCAAGTCTGAGCATACAGAGCCCTCCATCCCTTGCTCTCAATCTTCCCTTTTGCACAAGATGTGATGGTCAGGGTAAGAGCTTTTCTGGGATTTACAAAAACATTGCAAAGTCCACTGCTTGGGCTGCAACTAAGAAGTTCAACTGCATTATTCCTCACAAAAACTATTGCACAGGGAATTTTATCACCTTTATCATCATCGTTATTATTAGCCATGATTTCTATCAAGATGGATCACATATGATGAAATGAGAAAACTGTTTTGGTCGTCACAAGAACCCTCTGAACTACAGCAAACTGGGTGCAGAGTGCAAGAGAGATGATGTCTAGTAAAAATACTCTATTAAAATAGATAAGATGCCAAAAAGAGAAGTCAAACTACAGCACATCAAGTTCTGTAAGAACATTTACAGAAATACTTTGCAATAATACAATACTTAATACAGATTTTTTTCCCTGATTATTGGGCAACTTTCTGAAAGTAAGTGGCAACAACCCATAAAACCTTCATTATCAAAGCTGTTAGATTTTCTACCAAGTCATTTTTGCTTTTCTGTTAGTACTTATTTTACCACAACACCAAAGCAACCACTACATAACTCTTCTAGAGCCAAAACTCCAGCTTACACCTGTAAGAGTGTCAAACATCACAGATTCAAACTCCAAAACCACACCCAACCCAAAAAAGCGCCATATATGCAACACATACAAATTCAAAAAAACACAAATTGTGTGTAAGACCTCTACAAGCTAGTTTAGTTGCTCTGTTATGCAACCCATTATCTGTTACTTGATCTATGTTCACATTTTCATTTCTCAAGGCCAGATCGCATGGGACTTTGGGCAACCTCATGCAGTGAAAGGTGTCCCCACCCATGGCAGAGGGATGAAAACCAGATGATCTTTAAGGTCCCTTCCAACTCAAACCATTCTATCCTTTTATGACTTCATTTCTTCAAAGCTCTCACTATTAAATATCTAAAACAGACCTTAGCACAACTTACAGGCTTTTGAACTAGCGATGACAGATTTATTTGGAATGAGGAATTTTGGACAAAAAATCCCATAAATTCAGGGTGAAGGAATAAAGGTAGGTGTGCCAGTCTAATTGCCATCCATATGTAGATATATCACAATACCTAGGTTTTTTGTACTCTTCCTGTACTGCCACAAACTTCATTCTGGTATTTGCTCTATCAGACTCTCCGTAAGCTGTTTCAATTATTAGCCTGAAGATGAGTAACCCAGTAATACAAGGATTTTTCTGCTAACTTAGTGAACAGAATCAATTAAAAAACCATCAGGAGAAACACAGTGATGGGCACAGAACCACACCACTCGGACCAAGGGTGATTTCAAGGAACAGGATGACTTACTTTCCTTTAACAGCAACATAGTGTCAATCATATCACTACACTGCACAGCTTCACCCACAGGTTTAAACCACTAGTTAAAATGACCTGATGATAACTGAAATCAGTATTATTTCAAGCTCAGTACAGGGTTCAAAAAAATATTATTTATATCCCCTGTTCATATATTATTGGTTTTCTCATATCTCTTAGAAATGTCTATTTTTTAAAGTGAAAACCTAAGTTCAAACCCATGTATTTTTCAGCAATGATAAACAAGAAATTGATTCCTTAATGAAAAGTACTGTACAAACACTAAGCATGCAGGATTTTCAATTTAGTCCATATCAGAACTTTAATTCTTCACTTCCTGGTTTCTTTGCCAATAAAATTTCAATTTGGCATTCCATTTAAACGTGTCCTTTCAACTTAGATATTATAGGTTTTAAATTTATGCATTTCCAGTTCAGTAAAGATCAAAATAGTCTATTAAAAGATCATCCTCAATTAACTGATGCCCTTGAAGTAGTTTGAGCAAACTTTTCTGGGCAAACAGAATACAAAAAAAAAAAAATCAATTAGCACAAAGTAAACAAAACAGAAGCCCAGGAACAGACAAAAACCCTTGTCCAACACCTTGTACTCATGGCTGAAATAAGCACCACCTCTAATTTCACCGCAGCTGCCAGCATTTTCTGAATATACAATGCAGTCACAGCTGTTTCAGTGACATTGGACCTTGCAGAAAAAGTACTTCTTAATCCCGGTGGCTGTGAGAAGTTGTAAATCCAAGGAACATCTGCCTCACTGCTAGCTGAACACGTATAGAGTTTCATTTTGGTGCAAGGTAATGCGAGCTTGCAATCTGCTTTTGACTTCACCTGTTTTTCATCAGGAAATAATCACCATATTAACATTGTGAACTGCCAAAACATTTGCATGAAACAACAATGAACTTCAAGAGAACACATGCCAGTGCTAAACTTGACAATTACAGGATACCACTACACTGCAGTGGTAAGGCTGTTTGAGACATGGAAGAAAGACACGTATGATTAAAGATAAAGATCATTCTTAGTAGTAGAACTAAACCTCAGCACATTCAAATGCCACCTACAATGGTGAAGCACTTAGGTTTTATAATACATTAAAAATCATCTTCCATGCAATATTTGGCATGACAACTCTCCAGATCCTTCAAGACTAACTTGGTTTTGCTCATGTTTAGAAATACCCCACAATATAGAAGCCCAAGTTCTGTAATTCTTAGAGGAAAAAGTCACATTTTATTTCACTTAATCTTTAGGTGGTAGATTAAAACCAGCATCTTCAACTGAAAAAAAATCCACAACACCTTGAATGGTGCAATCAATAGAAAGCACTCAAATCCAAGCTCAGCCCCAAAGGTAACCGTAACCTCATTTCAGTTTCCAGACTGCCTCTGGGACTTGAGCCCATACTACTGATGATGTCCAAATAGGAAGAGGCAGCTTAAAATAGTAGAATTGCAGCAAAAGGAAAGCACAGTCCTTACTCAAGCCAGTATAAAGATAATTCAGGTTATCCTATTATTTCATGAGGACAGTTACTGAGTTTATTAACACCTTTACCACTAAAAAGGAGTCAAGTAAATGTTCTGAGCAAACTACTTCAGCAGCGAGGCTCCACTTAAGACAACCAGTTTGAGATGCTGGTTAATTTTCACAGTTCCTAAGGGTTTTCTTCTTAAATACTTGACAACTTCAGCCCTTGGGAAATACAATCAGGACAGTTCAGGTTAGGCAAGTGGCTAGTGACAATTGGTGAAAAGATGTGTCAGACCTCAGTCAAACTGCTTATCACTGGATGTGAAAACACAGGCACAAGTTCAGCTGTGAGGACAGCAGAACCCAGCTGTGCTTAAAAAGAGACAAGTCTCCAAATATTTTCAACAAGGTCCCTTTTCATGTGCTATGTCCCACCTAGAAAATACACTGCCATAATGCTGCCAACATACAGTACTAGCCAGCTGCAAGCTCATCAAGCACCTTGTGTCTTGCAAGAGTCAGCTTCCATCAAGTCAGAGACTCAGCTTTCAGTGATACCCACTTGCTGTACTACCAGTGTTCCTCACATTAACTCAGAGATGTCACAGATCTGCCTTCCTTTAGTATCCTAAAATGTAACTAATTTTTCCATCTAGACTAACAGCTGTCTCCCCCCTCCACCTGAGAAAACTTGATCTACAACAAAAAATACTTTCACTGTTACCTAAGGATGAAAGGAATGAAAAGTCCTTCTGCTTGCTCAAAGCCTCAAAGCAGAATCACTGTCACTGCTATAGAGAGATCCAAGTGATACCCCAGCGTAACCTGAAGAGAAGCTCTCCTTTCAGAGAGACTTGGACCAATAAAGGATTAAAATCTAGAGGAGGTTGTTGAAATGCTTAAGAATTTGGAAACAATGGAGCAGGAGCTATTGTTTGAGAAGCTGAGGCATTCCATTCTTTCTTCTTTTTAATTATTGATAGGCTCACAAGAGGGGAAAACTGTCCATGTATAACTTCAGCTCACAGCAGAAAGCAGAATTTAGGAAAATAGTATCTCTTTCTAGAATTAAAAAAAATTAAAAAAAAAAAAATTAAAATTCAGCTGATACTTTCAAGAGAAGAATAAAGTTTAATTCAATTGATAACTGATATAACTCCTTTTCAGCCCAAAGTAACAAGGCCTATTCTTCCCACAAACCGGGCTGTTTTCACATAATTGAAGGAAGTCTCATGTCACTACAAGCCACTGTGAATTTTACATGATCTATTGAGATTTAGCATGAGAATGTGATTAAATTTTTGTAAACCCTGCAAGCCTCAAAAATGAATGGAGCACACCTATAAAGAGGGCACTCCAAGTTACAGAAGATTTGACAATAGTACCCCACAAAAAGCACACAGGAAGGCAAAAATTAATGAACTGCAGGTGTCTCATTAGTTCATAAACTTAGTTCAGCACCACTGTAAATATCCCCACCCTCCTCAGGCAGGGAACCACACAACACTGAGGATGCTTCTAGCTCTGAAGGAGCAGTGGGTGTACATGACAGGTCACCTTAACTTCTGATCAGTGAACAGGAAAGAAGAAGAAAACACTGCTGCTTATTTTTCCTATACTTGATATCAGTCTTTGAAATTATTGAAACCAATACCTACGTGAACAATAACAAAAAACAGCCTAAGAGTTGAATAAAAAGATAAAGTCCTTTCCCAGTTCCAGTGTGACATCACCCAGCATGTAACATACGGTGGTAATGTTACTAACAAACCACCCTTGAAAATGGGCCTGAAAACACAAGGAACTACGACCTACTTTTGTAAATAAGTACCTAATATTTCCCCACGTCCCAGCTTAACAACTCAATAAGATACTTTAGTGCTCAGTACAGTATCAACTGAGAGGCTTCCCTAAAATATATCCTATAATCTGGAGCAAAACAGGTGAAGCCAGCCAATTTGGCTTGTCTCCTCCAGGAAGCATAACATTTTCAAATGAATATGAAATTTGAAAAAAAAAAAAAACAAACCAAAAAAACCAAATATAGTCAATTCAAACTTAACAGAAGTTAATACCAAAACACACTGACTGTGAACATGTATCTATAGATATTCAATCCTAAGGTCTGCTCTGCCTAATAATCTTTTGGAAAGGCTTAGCCTATTTGTTTCAGCATTTTGTGTTACAACACTCCACTTTCCAAGGCACGACTTCAGAGACATTACTGATGAAAAAGTAGTCAGGACTCACGTAATTAAAGTTTTAATGGTAATAAAAAGCAATTGATAAATATATCCACACATTTAGAACAAAAAGAACTTAGCCTTGTATCCTAACCAGTAATAAATTCAGTTATCTCATAATGCTACCTTAACTCTAATGGTTTGGGTTTTGGCTTTTTTCTTTTGCTGCGAGCTTTATCAGATAAAATGCTGCTTACATGGCTTGGGCATCACAACTTGAAATCCAATATAGATCTCCCATCTGCAAAAACTGGTGTGAAACACCATTCACCCATTGTTGTAAACTACTTCCAGACCCTCCTTCTTCTGAAAATACCATGAAATTACCTAGCAGCACTTTTTCGGCTGGGGACAGCTGCAGAATAACTGTTCAGCTAGTTTTATGTAACATGATACCAAGAGTTTTCTGTGATGCGCAGCCAAATCTCTTCTTGCAGGAGAATGTGACAAAGAACAGAACAGACATTAAAATAATACCAATAATTTTAAGAAATGAATAATCTCTAGATACACCTACAACTCAGAGAAGCTGTACTGATCTAGGACAATACTCAACTGCGGCCAGAGATTAACATATTAAATATTAAATATTTAATCCAACAAATAACTAGCAAATCCGTCTAAAAGCATATCAAAGTCATGCATTCCTTATGCAAGCAAGTATTTATATATCCTACCAATTAATTCACTTTCAACTTGAACAGGAAAACAACTGAGACACGCACACAGAGTAAAAGTACTGCTCTAGGGCTTTTTCCTGAATGAGAAGAAGGGTGCACACACAAAGTACGTGAACAGTGAAACTGTCTTGCTGCTCATCTCAAAACCAAACAAAAAATGAGAAAAGTAAGAATTAAACTGTTGTGATGGTGCTTTGTTATTAAAAAGTGTCAATTTCTGCACAGTCAGCCACAGAAGTCCTGGACACATGTATATGAAATCCCTAAATAGTCAAACACTGGAAACTTGACCTAATTCTGCCGCTAGCCTGCTGTGACACTTGTGGCTACCAAGCTCCCTACATAATTTGATGAGATTATTTGACAAATTATTGCACAGGGGACAGAAAAACAGGCCATCTAATTCTAACCAAGTGGCTGTGTTAGTGCTAGAACTCTGTAAAGCATTTCCTACATTGTGTATTCTCACATGCAGTGGTGGATCACATGGATTTCCTGCTGTTTGTATATAAAGAGACCTGCTTAGAGGTCCTTAATACTCTGCTGACCCCATTTGGTGAAAAGAGCTGGAAAAGATATACCAAATAATCTAACAACTATACACTGAGTGCTCGAACAAATGGCTTTTCCTGCCACCCTGGCCACCATACTACTTCTAATAAAGAATAACATGTGTTCATAGTATCAACAATGACAACACAATTCATCACTCTTACTGTGTCTCACTGTCTCTTCCCTTTCCTTTCCTCCATTGCCAACATGTGACTTGTACATTTTTATATCATTTCAGCCTAAAATCTCACCTTCACAGAGCAGTTTACCTTGGGATACAAAGATAATAGTGGGACTTGCAAAGTGTTCATGCCTGAAGTGAAGAAAGTGACAGACATTACAGACATGTTTATTTCATTCATATGCCTAAGTGAGCTGATACAGAACACAACTGGGAATGCTACTGCCAACACAAGAGACTGAGAAATAAAGTTCAGCGGAAATTAAAGGAATAAGGTGCGTGGACCAGAAATAAAATGAAATCCGGCTTGAATACAAGTAGGAAAACACACCTGTGGGAATACAGCCTAAAACATAAATGTACTTGGTATGAACTATTGCTAAAAGGTTATGAATAATGGCAAAAATTCAAATACAAGTATTGAATGAGCTGCACTGTTATGGAAGCGGAATGATTTGTGTGATAGGCAAGTGGGACATTCATCACTCTTCAGGGCTGTAACAGTAGTGAAACTTTCCTTTCATGCCCCTTAAAGCAGCTCCCTGCCCTGGAGAAATCATTTTCAACCATTCATAAAGTGCTCAGTTTTATTCCTTTTACTACTGCTTTCCTGCTATTAAACAAGATCTTTTTACTTCATCTCCCTCTTCCCTTGGCCCAAAACACACTGCTCCTTCCTTTCTCTTTAAAATATCATCAGCCCATCAGAGCTGAGATGGGAACTGCTTTGAAAATCATCAAGACACTCAATAAGATGAAGACAATAAAAGAGTAGTAAATAGAACATCCATGAATGAACTGCAGATGATTATCCAGTGACTCACAGGACTATAATCAGACAAAAAAAGGCAAATTCAAACAATTTGAAAGAGAAGTTAGAATCTTTCTAAAGTGTTTGACCTTTATGACCAGATATATTCCTCAGGGAAAAAAAAGTCTTATAATTATAGTCAAGTACTTTACATTGAATTATTGTAGAAATTACCTGAAAATTACATCTAAAATACCCCAAGGTATATTTAAACTTATTTTTCCATCCTTTTTCATACAGCCTTTTAAATTATATTAAGAATATACTCACCACTTATATGATGGATTTTATTATACTCTTTAAAGATCTTTTTGTACTTAAAACTGTAAGTCTGAAAGGTACTCAAAATGTAGTGACATTGGACTATATGAATCTCCATTTTAATCATAATATTATTAAGCATTTTTTGCCACAGCAAGCAAATTTCCTTTCCTTTTCTAAAGGCATAATTGGAAAAACAGGCCTAAGTTCTGGGTTAGCAGCACTCCTCTCCAAAACTGGAAAATAATCAGACCCTTTGGAATATACAGCACGGAACTCTAAAAAAATCCAATGAAAGGTGAATTACTTGTGCTAAAACATGCTTGGCACACATATAAAAGAATACAGATATTAAGAACAAGAAACTAAAAGTGAAAGAATGTATTTGACTAGAAGACTCAAGTTTCGCAATTCTCATTTTAAAATGATTTCTGCATTCCAGGTACTAACTGATGAGGAGGATTGTTCAAAGCAGCTGGTACAATTCACTGTACAGTTCCAAAAACCTTCAAATTCCTGGTGCCGTGCCACTGGTGTCACATTGTAATACAAGAGCCAGGCTCACAGCAAGTGTCACTTAAAAGACCATACAACCTTTGAAAACTATAAATGCTAAAGAGATGTGACTGCAGATAAACAAATAATCTAGACATCTTCAGGGTTTTTAGGATGGCATGCTCTTGGCCCCAGCCCCAGGTTTTGATTTTACGTAACTGCAATGAAGCCCATTAAAAAGCTTCAAGGCTACTTTGAGAAACAAACTAAGAAACAAAGTTCAGAATAGTAATATGAAGTCTTCTTCCCAGATGCCTCTAACTCTGGGCAATCTGCCTGCGTGCTTCTTTGCTTAAATGCATTGACTGGATTCCCATACAGCTCTAGTGCAGTTAACAGAAACAGGAATTCAAACCTTCACTCTTCATGTTTTTCATGAAGGTGGCATTTAGAAAGACAAAAAGAAGGGAAATCAAAAGAAGAAAATCAATTTCAACACTTCCACAATGACTTGTTCGAAAACACAGGTTTGAACCACATTTGCTCGAGAAAATAAACTATTACTCTTGTGTATTAAAAATTATATTTATACAGTTACACTACTTATAAACCTAAGGATGACATGAGAAACCATGTCTACTAGACTGAATTCCACACTGACATTGAGTCTGAAAATGCTTTAAAAATTAAAAACAAAAAGAAAAAACCCCTAACCAATAAAAAAAACCCACAAAAGAAAAACAGCCAAAACGAAATAAATACCAAAAGGGTGCATTAAGAAGCAAAAAATCTTAAGGTATACTGAGAAATATAATGGCCTTGTTACAGGTTTTTCCACTGCGAGGTCCATATCTGTGTGTCAAATGCATCCCTCGCAATTGAGAGAAAAGATGTGTGCCAGTGTCTTTACAAACAATTTGATGGGTGAAGGGGTGGGTTTTAACGTCTTTGAAATGGGACTTAATGTCTCATTGACTTTGGGCAGCAGGTTTGTTGCACATCACAAACAGCCCTGTCTCCCGAAACAGACAAGGGTCTGCACAAGCCTGAACTTCTGAACCTTGGGGTAAAATGACAGGTTCAAGGCGGGATATGGGGTAGGCAGTTTGTGAAGGCTGTACCTTCCTAGTGCCTCAGCCAATGGGGAAAGGAAGAGGCAACATGCGGCCGGGAGTTTGGGTTAAAAGGAGGCTGCGCCCTCTGAAACCTCGAGAGAGAAAACCCGGCGGGTGTGTGCCCCAGTGGATTCACTTCATTCGAATAAAGTTGCACGACTCCTCTGTCTCCTTTTTGGACATAAACCTCTGGCATTTATGGATTTTCCTGACACAATTCATCAGTGACTCCGGAATTACACTGAGAACAAATTCCATTTCATAGGTCAAATTTTGGCTAAAGCTACAATCTGCACATTCAGTAGAATCACTGATACAACACAGATTGCTATTTTGCTGTAAAAGTTCTGGATGGAGACAAAAAGAAAAGATAATCTTATAGTACCATTAGCTACTCTACAATACCTAAAACAAATTTCTTCCATTTTAGTTAGTATAAAAGCATTACAGAGTCCCTTTTACCAAAGGCTTCTACTATGTTGCATGAAAGTCACTAAGGACTGAAACAAATCCAGTAGTTTTTCTTTTCCAAGGCTATGTAAATGCCCTATCAAAATCAACTCCTCCACTTCAATAAGCTGCCTGTAACCTATACCCCTAATTACAGGGTTACTCTCATCCCATCCAGAAGACGCCAGCAGTATTTGCACCCTTCCAGCTACGCAATGCTGAGGAAGCCAATTTGAACCTCAAAACTCAATAAGGTCAGAATTAAATGAAGTCCATCTTGTTGCTTGGTATTTTCCACAGTTTCTGGTTTCCGTCCCTCTACAGTTATGAGCAGCCTGTGTAAAGCAGGTCCACATACCCCCTCATGGTCTTTGGAGAGGGTTGTGATGTCCAGCTTTACCCATGAAGACAAAAATCATTATCCAATTAGATTTATCCACAAAGCCATTAAATACAAAATACCTTCATTTTCCTCATGTAGTCAAATAAAATAGTATTCATCTTTTAGATGAAAACAGAAAGTTTTCCTAAGCATCAAAAGAAGACCATTTCTTAAGCACCGAAAATAGGTAGAAAGAGGACATTTAAACAGTCAAAAAAGATAACTGAATTGAAATTTGACCTAACAAGATTTCTGTCTCTGTATGAGTTAAGTCTCTCTAAAAGAAAGGGGTTTTTTTTAAAAATGGTTCTTATACAGGCTGTTTCTCTGTTCTTTAGGAAGCCCTGGATTTTAAATGATATTTATGGACAAGCAGCTAGCAGTAATTCCTCTAGGGTTTGAACAGTGATTTTGACAAGATTTACATAATTTAGACTCCCTGTGGCTATGACTTCAATCTAAATAGAACACTTCAGATACGTGACAATAGAGCGCAGTACGAACTTGCACTATAATAAAAATAACTACTTCCACTGGTTGAACAGAAAAATCTTGGGCAACGAACTTGCTTCAGGGAAGGCTTTTGGCCTGTGCTGTCAGAGGTCTTCCTCGGGTTTGGGGTTTTTGAAGAAACTTTAAAAAGTCACTGCCATAATGTTTCAACACCAGATTTCTACACAGTTTTTCACTAGGGGTAGTTTAGTAGAAGTCTTAAATGGATCTGGAACTCCAAAGTTGCATTAAAAACAGCAGCCAAATCCAAAAGGCTGTCTTATTGGCTTGCCTTAATAAAAAGTTTCTGTTCCAAGATCTAAGCTTTGACACCAATAAGAGAATTTGAGCAACGCTATCTCTGCATGCAGTTTTCAGTCTCCACTGTGCCACTCTTCCCGTGTCCAGTTCTGAATGGCACATAGGGGTCCAGTTTTACCTCCCACAGCCAACACAGAGCAGCAAGCAAGAGTAAAATACAATTCCCTGCAATACTTCCATGGCCTATGAGTAAACAGCATTTAAATTTAGCAATCTATGCCCACTGTTTTGCATAAGAATACCCCACCATTCCATTAATGTACGCTCAGCTAATGCAGCTCTGATCTACTGGTTTTGTCTTTCTGAATAACTCCTCTTTATTGTAAAAAACCTCTCTCACTCCTTCACACATAGAAGAGCAGTTTAACTTGGCTGCTAAACAGCTGGCCTACACTTCCATGTGCAGGCAACAACCACTTTAATCACCTCATCACAGGAATTTTTAATTCAAATAATTGTAAATTCTATGGCCATTTTACCTTAATTATTTATGGTCAACAAAAACTCCATAACCCATCAAAGACAAGTTACTAGCAAAATTGAAACTCCCATAAGTTAAGCATTTCAATTTTAATACCTAAGCAAATAAATACTACAAAAAGTACTTTTTCTTTTCATTTCAAGATTTTAACATTGATGCAACCCAAAGAACATACTAGTTCAATGTGGGATGTTGCCAACAATGCAGAGGAATCTGCAATCAAAACAAAATCTAGAGCATCAGAAAAAGAAATTTACAAAGCATGCAATGGTACTATGCCTACTACATTTCAAAGGCCACTATGCCACTTTCTCACACTCAGCTACATCAGTCAGCTTCTGCCTCTACGAAAGCTGAGAGCAGACAAGCAGAACGCTGGAGTTACTGCCAAGTGAACAGGGTATTGACCACTATCAGCTCTTTCCAATCAGCGAGGTCCTTGTGTACCATTTCACAGTGAACTCGATGCCACATAGAGAGAGAAAAGACATTTATCTCACCTCCTCCGCCACTGCCTCTAATGATTTAATCTCACACTTGATTACCTCATGTGAAGTCTGACCTTAAGAACTGCCTGTTGACAGAGGAAAGTGGAAGACCTCATCTAAACCAATGGCCACAATTTCTCCTCAAGTTTCTGCTTCTCATTAGCTCACCATCCCTGAAAAGTCAAATAAAATTATTGCGCTAGTTATGCCTGCACAGCTGGCAGGGCAAGGATTCAAGAATATGTCTGGTGTGCCCCATAATTCAAACTTTGCATATTTATTGCACAAGTCAAACTTTTTCTGCCCACCACATTCAGTTCTGGAGCTTCCTCAGCATCTACACTTCAGCCTACTTGTGAATCCCAACAGGCTGAAACTTGGGGATTTGCTCAAAATGGAGCAGACAGACACACAGAGGGGCTAAGGCAACTGTTATCTCTGCTGGCAAAAAAACACTCAAGAGTTTCTACCACTCTCCTGTCTGAAGGTGTCAGTGTTCAGAGTGAGAACACCAGAACAAAAAGACCTGAAACAGCAGGCTTACTGCAGCTGAAACCCTGAAAAACAAATAGTAATATCCTTATAACCATTTCTAGTAAAAAAAAAAAAAAAAGGCAGCTACAAGAAATTTGGCATTACTCCACAATTAAATAATTTAAATTTCTTGCTTCACTTAGAGTATTATACTCCTACTATGTTTAATGAATGAAATTTCACAACAGCAGTGACAGCCTGTCTGTCTTTTAAAGCTCTCAGACAGCTGAAATCTTCTTTCTAATCATCTATTTTGTAACTTGGATCTGGGGAGTAACACAATCATAACATAAATGTAGCTCTATACACTCCAAAAAACATTTTTTCATAACAGTCTCAGTCATCTGGTACATGTTTCTTAAGAGCTTTGGAGATTTTTAAAATAGACTTTTTAATCAGCAAAATTGACATTATCAAGCACTTTATGTTTTGCTCTCTTCTGTACAGCAATTCTAATTTTCATTTCTGTTATTTCAAAATTTTCAAGTGTTGCAGAAAAGCTGAAATAGCAAGCATCAGTGTCTGGCATCAGGGACAGGCAGTCACATCCAGACTCCTAAAACCAATACAGCAGATACATTAGGCAATCATGTATTAATTTAGCCAACCGTTTGAAAACAGATGAAGTTTCAGTAAGCAATCCCATATATTAACTGATTTGAAAACTATTTTGTGCTGTTGAACTCTCCACTAACAGATGTAGAAAGAAACACAAGGGAATTCTTTCTTTAAAATGGAAGTACATACGAAAACTAACAGTGAGAAATTCATCACTTCTGAAAGAAATATCTATGTAATTTACAACACTTCACAATACAGATGAGAATACTAATCTGATTCAGGTCAGAAAAATTAAACAGAATAAGAATCACAGAATCATTTAGGTTGGAAAAGACCTTTAAGATCCTTAAGTCCAACCATTAACCCAGCACTGCCAAGCCCACCACTAAACCATGTCCCTGAGTGCCACGTCCACGCATCTTTTAATCCCTGCGGGGATGGTGACTTAACCTGTTCCAGCAGCCTGTTCCAAGGCTGGACAGCTCTTTTGGTGAAGAAATTTTTCCTAATATCTCATCTAAACCACCCCTGACACAACTTGAGACTCTCTCCACCCTTGTTGGCGGGGAGAAGAGACTGACACCCCCCTTTCAGGTAGTTGTGGAGACCTTACTTACTCTAATGGTTCCCCTTTTTGAAAGGCCACCAAGGACCAGACAGAACACACTATTTTGGGTTTGCAACCGGTGAAAAAGTATTTTCACATTCACAGAAGTGATAAAAAATGAACCAAAGCTCATTTGTTTCACTTGGATTCCCCTTAAGGCTCAGTCCTGCTGCATGCAACAAAACTATTTTTTAAATTTCCTTTCCATACAGAGGAAAAAAATAAAGGTCTACCAGCCTGAAGAAGGTTTTCTTCTTGCCATGCCCACCCTTCCCTCATCTAGAGATAGATTTTTCTCATGAGGTACCAACTCTTGCAGTGTTGAAGAAACAATATTACCCCTTTATTCCAATAGTTGTTCTTGGATAAACAAGCCTGAAATTTGAATTAATTGCTTTGGTTAAATAAATTGATCAAGGTTTCCATTTGCTAGTTCCAAGACCAACCTTACCCTAAATGATCAGAGCTCATTAAAAAGTAACATTAGAATTGGAAAACTATTTCACAAGAAAACATTATAAATACACTAAAACCATCATGCAAAGCTTGCACTCTTATTACAATTATTTGCACTACCTTAAAACAAAGGAAAAACCCTATAGCCCTCCCTGGCCTGAACTTGGAACAGACTTCATACCACTGTTGGACGAGTAAGTTTGAAAAGCAACAGGTTTTTTTATTAGAATTTCCATTCTACTTACATTATTTACTCTCTCACATTAGCAGATGCTTAATCAGAGGGATAGAAAAAAAGGATATTTAGGTGTTTTTGGGGACCTAAAAATGTCAAGTACATAATAGTAAAAGTATCCTTAATTATTGCATCTATTGTATATTAGGCCTACTGCACATTTTTGTAGCATTTAGAATTATTAGCCTTATATTTCTGCAGAAGGAAGACAAGGGGCACAGCTCAGCTGAATGCCACAGGGGCAGACTGGGGGAAGGAATGACTGCACTTACATTGGGGCACATATTCGAGCAGAAGCCTTTTCACTGCACCAGGTTTCGCTGGTTTATTATTAAAACTGAAAGAAATCATCCTGGGATCAGCAATTCATTTCTGTGTGCCAGGGTATTTTTTGATCTATATATGTAGATTTTCAGAGGTGATTTCCCAGCTATTGTCAAGGCCATTAGAAACCACCTTTCTTCACTACAATGTAGGTCTACTAGCATAGTATATGAATTCAGACAGCCAAATCATGTGGAAAGCTGATTCCTAAAGCCAGCTATATTATTTCTATTATTTCTTTACAAGGAAAAATTATCTTTTTGTATCCTAGCTAAATCTCTAACTACTGGGATTGCTCTCCACTTCTTTTTTTAATTTATCCATCCATTCTTCATGTGCAAAGCCCACAGACATAATTAGTGAACATCCTTTTAAGGTATCCTGAAGCAAACAAGTCTGCTAGCACATTGAGAGCATGAGCATAACAACTCAAAGTAAACTATCTCCCTTTTAGTTTTCTGCTGTTATCTAAATATTGAGAGAATAATTCCCCCAAGAATAAATTGGGATACCAAATCTTTGGCTGGGCAACTGTTGCCATTTTTACCTGGGAATTTTTAGAATCTCATTTTAATTCTCATTTAATTAAGAGTTTGACCCCAGGAGAAACAGGAGGAAAGAAAAAAAAAAAACCACAAAAAAAAAACAAAAACAAAGAGAAACAATACCAACAACAATCCCCCCATACCTCTGAAGGTAAAATATACCAGGCTTCAAACACAGCACAGCTACTAGAAAACTTGTGGCTAATAATTTTTTACTTTACAGTCCAGTGAACAGTACTGAAGACATACACACATTCGCAGAATCTGAAAACATGGAAACCATGTCTCAATCTTTCCCACAGTCCTCACAAACAGGATGATTTTTCACTCAGCACATATCCTTCTCTCCTGTTCACCTATTCTACTGTAAGAAAGAGGACATGATTCTGAAAAACCAAAGGTGCATCTCAAAGTGAAACCATTGGCTTCCCTGAATTCACAGAAATTACTTGGATATCGCATAAGCATAGCACTTGGGCATTAAAGCATAGCGGAACACCAGGCAAACTCTACTTTGCCCGGATCAGGTGTGTAGAGCAGAGAGCTGGTAACACCTTGATCTGAGATCCTTGACTCCACAGAAAGCTGAACACAGCTACATGAAATGGAGGATTGGTGGGAGACATCCCCAAGCAAAGCCCCACCCTTGACACAAATCACTCCCTTGCTCCCCAGTGTATCAGCTCATTTACATGAAGAAGAAGAGGCTGATACAAAGGAGGGGTTCAGACAAGAGAACTCCTTTATATACAGAAGGATTTTCCTTAGTGCAAGGGAAATACCACCTGCTGATATAAAACCCAAGTGTCCTCTATCAGAGGGCAAAGCACAATAAGGACTACACATTATTTCAAGAAAGGAACAAGCCTACACCTCTGGTATTCAACATGACCCAAAGTATTTAGATATTGTGCATAGATAAATACTTCAGATAGTTTACATGGGAAAATATTCATGTTAAACATGTTATTCATGGTAAATGTAGCAGCTCAAATATGCGAGTTTCAGTTAATTGCCAGTTCTAAAGAGAAAGAGGCAAGATAACTAACTATTCATGTTAAAGAAATTAACTTTGCCAATAAATCATGAAGGTGCTTTAAGGAATACGGCAATCTGAAAATGCTTTTTAAAAAATTTACAGAGAGTAAAAAAAAAAAAAAACCTAATCTGCCCTCAGTCAATTAGAAAGGAAATATCTTTCAGAAAACTGACTCTAAGCAGCACTTTCCATCAGCATTTTAGATGTCTCAGCAGAAGAAAGAATCCCTTACTTCACCATGCCCTGAGAACTACAATGACTGTAGTTTACCTGCACAGCACCTTGAGGGACACACGAAGAAAAACTGAAAATTTCACACTGCAGTACAAAAGCACTCACAACTTGCAGCACATGCTAACATCCTTGAATTCAAATAGATTATTTTAAGCCATTTATGAACTTGGAGTAAAGAAAAAGAGTCAACTTAGCTTTTTAGAAGGTGTTTTGAAAAACAGTAAAGGCTGGCAGGCATAGGATGAGCCACGTGCTGGGCTAGTGCAGTTTTCCGGATCCCAGAAATGGGGAATTATAGCATTTCCTCACATGCTTAAGAGAGGAATAGAAACACTTACTGCTATGCAATATGTATTGTATATTGTTTTCCTGTAGCAGTAATTGCAGCAGTTTGAACACGCAGTTTGTGATGCCTTCTCAAGTATTTTTCACTGCTTCTCTCACCTTCGGTCCTTCCAGGTACACACAGCTGTGCTTGTACACGTACACACATAAATTCAAATATCTGACTAAAAAAGCCACACACTCAGATGCCACATTGATTTTTTTCAAGCAACCATTTAGCACATAAAGGGAAGCAGTCTGCTGCATGCTTACAGGACCACATGGACTAGCTGATCTAGGGCAAATCATTTCAAATCACTTAGAGCAAAGATAATGATTCTCTCTCTAATGTAATCAGCATGCTGCTTAGAGCACAAATTTGCTGGGGTGCTTGCCAGCAGAACAAACCTCATCCACTGATGCATATATCCAAATCAGTATTTCAATTTAAAACAAAGATTTCTCCAAAGAAAATGACTGAGTTCAGAGAAGAATTTCCAAATCACTTTGTTTGGATTTTTAGAATGTTTAACACCAATTTTTCCACTTACAAAATCCAGTTACCGTGAAGATTAAACTTATATTCATTTATTTCTATGAAGAAGAACCACCCCAAGACAGAGATGAAGGCATAAAACATGATATCTAGAGATTTTCTATGTTTTCAATCACTGCTTCTTTGCAGATGAAGCAATGCTTTGTGCAATGGAGCAGATGGGAACAACATTACAGTCTAAAGATACTGGATCTACAGCAATTCTTTGGGACTACAAATTAGAAAGCACAACACAGCAGAACAGAGACTCTGAGAATTTGTAAGGTTAGTCTGACTTGCTCATGATACTAAGGATACTACAAATGTGAATATAAAAGCTATTCAGTCCCACCTTTGTCCTGGACAAAACACTTGTATACCAAAGTTTGAGACTATCAGCTCAAAAGTTGGTCAAAGGAAACAAATTAACCTCACCTATCCCATCAATTGAGCACACCAAACCAATGTATTCTTTCTTCTGTCATGTACAACTGCCCAAATTAGAAATGGGCAAGTGACAATTTCAAAGAGCCAGGGAAGTTGTGAACAGAATAGGAACTAAAATGAATGAGAAAGTTGATGCACTTTGCTGACAGCCTATGAAGACTTCATACATTATAGTTACAACTTCCATAGTCTTTGCCTATTACACTAGCACCTCGTGTGGCATTAAGAGATGTAGACCTGCTAGCTGAAATCAAGCTGAACTAGTTTAAAACCAACCAAGATTCAGCTGCCTTTTGGTCTCCTGACACCTTTTAAGCATTTAAACCTTTTGGCTGATAATACTTAAAACAACAATCATAGAAGACTCTGAGTTGCAAGGTACCCATAAGGATCAAAGTCCAATTCCTGGCCCTGCACAGGACACCCCAAGAATCCCACCCTGTGCCTGAGAATATTGTCCAAACTCTCTTCAAACTGTCAGGCTTGGGGCTGTGACCACTTCCCTGGGGAGCCTGTTCCAGTGCCCAACCATCCCCTGGGTGAAGAACCCATTCCTGAAATCCAACCTAAACTTCCCCTGACACAACTTCAGGCCATTTCCTTGTGTCCTGTCACTGATCACCACAGAGAAGAGATCAGTGCCTGCCGCTCCACTTCCCCTCGTGATGAAGCTGTAACTGCAATGAGGTCTCCCCTCAGTCTCCTCCAGGCTGAACAGACCAAGTGACCTCAGCCACTCCTCACACGGCTCCCCCTCAGGGCCCTTCACCATCCTCATAGCCCTCCTTTGGACACTCTCTCATGGCTTAATGTCTTTTTTATGTCGTGGCACCCAAACTGCCCCCAGCACTCGCGGTGAGGCCGCCCCAGTGCAGAGCAGAGCGGGACAATCCCCTCCCTTGCCCGGCTGGCGATGCTGGGCCTGATGCCCCCAGGGCACAGCTGGCACTCCTGGCTGCCAGGGCACTGCTGACTCACATTCACCTTTCCATTGACCAGGAGCCCCAGGGCCCTTTGCACAGCGCTGCTCTCCAGCCTCTCATGCCCCAGTCTGTCTGTGCATCCAGGGTTGCCCCATACCAGGTGCACATGCCCTTGTTAAACTTCGTAGAGAGGATAAGGAAGATGGAGGCACCATCCTGTTATTGCTGAGCCTACAAACTAATAAAACTAAAACCAAAACTAATAAAGCACAAGATACTACAATTATTTTTTTAGAATCTATAGCAAAATATATAAATCAACTTGTTAATGCTATTATCACTAGTCAAAGTGTCTCCTGCCTGAGCATGGAATTTTCACCTGGTGTAGCTGCTGACCTTCAAGAAAAACACCACCTGTTAATATCAATGTAGGTGTGCCAAGCCTGCTGTTCAATCCTCCAACTGAACAAAATACTTTTGGCAATCCAGGAATCGACCTTTTGCTTTAATCCTCCACTATTCTTTCTCTGTGGGGGATACTTTGAGTGGGTACAGCTTTCCAGTCCAAATATTTTTTTCTTCATATAAAGATGGTTTTTCTGTCCACAAACAACAGCACATTTGATTTATTGGCTCTTCCTCTCATATTTATATTATTTCCCATCATAAGCTACATCCTAATGACTAAAGAGCAATTTATTTAGGAGTAAAAAAGTTACATGTAATAGTTACTTATTCATGGCAAGATTAGAGTATGAATTTGGCCTTCCACAGAACATGCCCAAATCAAAATACATCAAATTAGATACCAGAATCAAAAATAAGTACAGTTCAAGAGACCTAAACCTACCAAATGATTCCTGGGAGCAGTTGCAAATTTTCTGTATCGCCAACAACTAATGCTTCTGTCCTAGATGGTTCCAAGACAAAACACAGAAAGGGGCTTCTAAAAAACAAAACCAAAACAACCCACTCAAAAACAGAAGGAGAAGGTGGGTAATATACATGCAGCAGCATTTCTTCAATCATTAAATGTGTACATAACTCCTCCTAAGACTTGTGGACTGGAAATTTTGTTTTTCCTGGAGTTTCTTCTGCAACATATATCTCACCTATGGAGGTTGCAGCTTGTTAGCTTCCTAGCCATCCATGATTACACACTACCTGTCATTTCCCAAATGAAATCAATTTATGACTCTGATCCATGTTTTTGTGAGCAGTTGGAAAGGTTTTGTAAGCAATTTATTATTTTGACAGGTGTTTACATGACAACTGATTTGTATCATGCTATTCCTAACCATTAGCTGAAAACAAAAATTTATTTCCTGTATTTTTTTCCAAAGAACTGACCAAGGCAAGAAAACTCATGCTCCAACAGAGGCAGAGGAGGACAAGTTTGTCTCTGCGTCATCTTAGAAAAATAGGTCAACACAGAACCTTCATAGGTTGTTATTGTTATTCTATAACTTCTTGAGGCAAAAAAGAGATTTTTATTCTCTAACTTCTTGAGGCAAACAGCACCAGGCTCCAGGGCAAAGGCGGGTCTTCCAAAGATGTGCAGGAGGGCTGGTGCATCAGAGACCTCCCATCTGCCCAGCACAACTTCATCCCAGCCACACCATAGGGAAACCTCAGGGAACATGATCGAACTCCACAGATGACCTCAAAGAAAACATTTGCCCTCCTCTCAGAGAGCAAAAGCCAAGCAATCCTCCTCCTGCACTGCCTGTTTGGGCTGATCTGAGTGCCAACACCCCTTTTGGATAACACTCATGAAACTTTAAATTGTGGAACTAATAGAATAAGATGGATAAGCCTAATACTACATCTATCATTAAACTTTTGGGTTGGGGAAGCACAGGGGAAAAAAAAAAAAAAAAGGAAAACTGGAAAAACCTCACACACTTTCTCTGCAGGACGTGCCTTCTGGTCATGAACAAAGCATAATTATAGCTTTCCTCTGTGATTCTCACCCAGCCTCTATGGAAGTAAAACAAATTAGCACCACAGAGGACAAGCAGAATGTACTTGCAGAAAACTTCAGCTCCTTGAATTTTACGGCAAATATGAGCAGAATTTTAACACAACGCTGTAATTTGTTTTGAAATAGCAATAGCTTTAAATTCTTGAACAATTCTTTATTGAAAATTAAATTCAAGAGTCCCCTAAATTTGAGGTCCATCAGCTTTACACTTATTAGTAAAAAGTGCAGATTTAATTCTCTGGCCTGTATTGAAACTGAAGGAAACTCAAGAGCTCGCTGTCAATAAGTCAACACAAACCACACAAATTCTAGCAGCAAAGTCACTGTCAAACACACAATTACATACAACCAATTTGCATTCTATAAGCAACAAGAAAAGCTACAATAAGATTTGCAGCTGCAGCCCAATAAACCTTCAATATCAAACATTAAGAAATGCTCTACCTAAGGGTGAAAATTGGCTGACATGGTAACATAAGGGACTGATTTTGCAGGTTTACTGGAAAATCATTAGGCTCAAAAGGTTAAATGGGTGTTGAATTAGGAGCAGATTGTTAAAATTTTATTTAGGAGGCACAGTATTTCTTACTGCATGGTGAACAATGAGTGGATGTCAAAGTCATTCAATCTCTTGAACAACCAGACTCTTCAGTAGACAGAAAAAGCAATCACAGTTTGTTAACTGCACCATTTTAATGTTTTCCATCCTCACAACATGTTTTCAAATACACATAAAATATTTCCCACATAAAGTAAATAATAATGTACTTTAATAATGTGGCAAGGAATTAGTTCATTACAATAGTTACTAGTCTTTCTGTCTTGATTAATAGTTAGAGTTAATTATAACATACAAGGGTAGGAGCCACAAAATATGTCAGGTTTAATGGCTTCTTGAAAATTGCAACAATATTGATATGCCTGGCAACACTGAAATTATGCAGCCTCTAAAACACAGATCACATGAAAGACAAGAAAAAGCTCCATTGTAAAATGAGAAATTAATATGGCTAATGTAGGAAAGGTGTGGAGATGATGTTAGGATTTAGGATTCCTCCTTTTGTTTTTCTTATCTTAGAGAATTTTTTGCCCATACATTGCTAAGATACTACAACAACTGGGTACTTCAGAAAGACAGAAGAAACCTGCTTGGGGAAAGGGGTGTGGCTAGCTACTCCCTTATCAGAGATTCCCTCTTGGAGGAGGCAGAGATACTTGGAGAACTGAGTTGGAAAAAAGGGGCTGGGGGAGTTGCTCATCCTCTTTGTTTCCTAGCATTCGGAGGGGAGAGAGGCTGCAGTCGCTCCAGGGAGAATTCGCCATCATTGCGAGTTTATGTCTCCTACTGCCTGCTTCTGTCATGAGTAGAGCTCTGCTCATAAGAGTGGCCCTTGCACTGGGACCTATTTACCACCCTACTGCAGCAAACAAAGGACCCTCCATCATCTGCTCTAGTGCCCTAGGCGAATGAGGAACCCAGGATCCCCGAGCCCTCTCTCCCTCCTAGGGAGTCAACATCTCCTGGCTGTCAGGAAGATCCATAAGTGCCAGAGGTTTATGCCCAGAAAGGAGACAGAGGATACTCTCAACTTTATCCGAATAAAGGGAGAGAGTCTACCGAGGTACACACCCGTGGGATTTTCTCTCTCAAGGTTTCAGAGGGCACAGCCTCCTTTTATCCCAATTCCCGGCCGCATGTTGCCCTCTTCCTTTCTCCACTGGCTGAAGCACTAGGAAGGTACCACCTTCCCGAACCGCCTACCCCATATCCCGCCTTGAACTTGTCATTTTACCCCAAAGTTCTGAAGTTCAGGCTTGTGCAGACCCTCGTCTGTTTCAGGAGACAGGGCTGTCTGTGCTCTGTAACAAACCTGCTGCCCAAAGTCAGTTGAGACATTAAAAACCCATTTCAAAGACATTAATATCCACACTCTCACCCATCAAATTCTTTGTGAAGACATTGGCACACATCTTTCCTCTCAGGGCCGTGTTGGGGAGCCGGGTTGTCCTGCCCAGCCCCCGCCACACTGCTAATACAGAGTTGAGGTTTTTGCTATGCTGTAGCCTTTTCACTCGCTGCCCTGCCCGGACACCACCTGAACAGCTGCGAGTTCCTGACACATCTCATCCACCACTCTGGGAATTTGCTCGTCCCTGCCACCAGTTTTGCTGCTCCCAAGCTTCCTGCTACCATTCCTGGTGCTATCCGGAGGGGGGACTGGTACCGGCTGCCCTGGGTGTTTGTGGAGGAAGCCCCATCCCCATCCCTTCCTACTGGCCGAGTCTGCCATCACTGCGTGGGGAGACACAGACGAGACTGGTGCCACAGCGCCCCCTGCAGCCACAGGGAGTCATCGCACCCACCCTGCCCAGCCAGGAGCCAGCAGCGCCCCTGCCGGCTGTGACCGGAACTGCACCAGAGAGGAACTGCCAGAGCAGGAAGAGACTGTTCATTGGGTTTTTCTGTTCTTAGTTGTTGTGGTTACCATGGTTACTGTTTGTCTGCCTTGGCATATATACTAGTAAAGGGCTGTTATTCCTTTTCTCATGTCATTGCCTGAAAGCCCCTTAATTTCGAAGTTATACTAATTCGCAGGGGAGGGGATCACATTTCTTACTCCAAGGGAGGCTCCTGCCTTCTTTAGGAGACACCTGTCTTTTCAAACCAGAACACATAAAAATGGAAAAACTGGACAAAATGCAAAGACAAAAAGCTAAAGGGAAAAATAAACCTTGGAGGCAGACGGAGAAATGGGGGTTTCACACAAAACTGGAAGAAACAACTACCGCTCCCTCAAGAAACAGGGAAAAAAAACTAACAGAGGTTGAAAGAACGAAACTGGAAGAAACAAACAGACCTGACTAAACCAAACTACTTTAAAACCAAGATGAGGCATCTAGACTAAAAGAACAGCTGAAACATTATCCCTGCAATAATTTGACATGAATGAAGCCCAAGAAAAGGGATAAATAATTTATGTACTAAGGTACAAAAATCCACTTTGAACTGTTCAGGAAACACTCAACTCTGGCATCTGAAAACAAGATCGTTAGTCCAACATTGCATATACTGCAAAGTGCTTTCCACGTAAAATGCACATTCCCTTTGGAGCTCTTGAGGCACCTTGGACACAGGGGTCTGGAACTGTGGCACTTCATAAGCATCTCTTCCTCTGAGGCCATTTAATCAAAGCAACTCGCCACATAGCAAACTGCACTTCCAGCTCTCACTCGGAGAAATCAGGAAGAAATTGAGACAAAAATTTACAGTGTCTGCCATAATTCCAACTTTTTTTATTTTCTATTTTTTAAGAGCGGCTTAAATAAATGATATAACAAAGAAATAATTACAGCAGTTCACTGCTCTAAAGCTCTGAATATCAGATTGTGGACAGCAGAATCAAACTGGTGCAGAGAATGACTCTTCCACCAAATCAGACTCAACCCAGCTGCAAATTCTGCAGTTTCTTAAATACAGAAGGTCACTCACTTTTCCTGAGAGAAGTCAGTACGCAGGAGGCAATGCTCTTACAAGAGACAGCAGGTGCCCTGCTACAAGTGAGGGCAAAGAGCCATGGAAGGTACAGCACATGATGTACAATTTGAAAAAGCAGCCTTTGACACGTAATTGCACATATATTCCAATTCCACCTTCAGCAAGTAAGGAATCCATGAAAAGGATTTAGATATTTTCTTTTCTATTCACCACCTTTCAAGCTGCTGTTTTCTCTAAGCACCTTTCTTCCCTGACCCTTACTGATCCTCTTGCCCTATGTTTTACATTAACCAGCACTATTCTATTCATATTCCTGCCAACAAAACAAAACATTTTCTAAGTATTCAGTAGTCATGAAGGCTGCTGGAGCATGATTTAGCAGCATATTTGTGTTGGTGTGGCACAGCCTGGTTTTTGGTAGTGGGAGGGGCCATAGGAGTGGCTTCTATGAGAAGCTGCTGGAAGCTTCCACCATGTCTGACAGAGCAAATCCCTGATAACTCTGAAGATGGACGTGCTGCTGGGCCAGTTTGAGATGTTGGTAATGCTTCTGTGATTACATATTTAAGGAAAAAAAAGCAAGCGCAGCAAGGCACCATAGTCGCCACTATCCCAACACAGAGATGTGCTGTGGCTGCCACCATCGCAGCACAGCCTGCGGCAAGCCCTGCCTACCTAGCCACCCCTGGCCAGTCGTGCTGAAGGCAGAAGGGCAGGGGTGGCAGCAGCAGCTTCTCCTCAGTGCCCCACATGAAGAGAGGCATTAAATAGTGCCAGCACCGCAGCAGCTGCCACTGCCCACTCAGTGTCAGCAGGGCCACCTGGCCACCAGCAGAAACATGGTGGGCAACTCCCCAGCACAGTGCTTAGACAAGATGGACTTCCTGGAGCTGCAGAACTTGTTGGCAATAGTACCTACAGGCAACAATTTTTCTTCTAGTCATAGAAGAGGAGGAAGTGAGGACATGTGAAGGAAAACAGCATGCTGACACCAAGGTCAATGGAGAAGGAGGGGAGGAGGTGCTCCTGGTGCCGGAGCTGAGATTCCTCTGCAGGCCATGGTGAGGACCATGGTGAAGCAGCTGTGCCCCTGCAGCCCATGGGGGATGCAGAGATCCACCCGCAGCCCGTGGGGGAGGTGCCCACGCCGGAGCAAGTGGATGCCAGAGAAGACTGCACCCTGTAGATGAGTGACCCACACCACAGCAGTTCTGAGAGGACTGTGTGCCCATGGGAGGAGTCACATTCCAACAGTTTTGGTAGGACTGCTGCTTGTGAGAGTGGACCCACACTGGAGAGGTTCACAGAGAACTGTCTCCCGTGGCGGAGACCCCAGGGTGCAGCAGGGGAAGGATTTCTCTCCCTGAGCAAATGGAAGAAGCTATCAGGTGACAAACTGACCAGACCCCCACACCCTGTCTCCCTGCGCTCTCTGTGGGAAGGAGGGAAGGACTGGGGGGAAAAATAGGTGTTTAAATTATCCTCCTCTGACTCTCTTAATAATAAAGTCACCTTGTACCTTTAAGTCTGAACCTGTTTTACCCTTGAAGTGTGTTTTTTCTCCCAGCCCTTGTCTCAACTCATGAAATCTTTGTTAAACTTTTTTCCCCTCTCTCTTCTGCCCAACTGTGACAAAAAAAATTAAACAAGCAACTTCCGTAAGTACCTAGCGTTTAACCAGTGACAAATCACAATAATATTCAACTAACATTTGGCAATCACTGTTGCTGAAGGAGCATTTCCATCAACTGCTGTTGCTGTGCCAGATAATGTCTTCGGTAGCATCCTATGAAAAGCAGGGAAGAGGGGTAAACATTAGACCTCAGTTCCTGGAAAGCAAACCTATTCTGTTGCTTGGCTCTCAGTCAGTTGCAGCAGCAAAGCAGAAGTACACACAGTACAAGTGAATCTATTATTAATAAGCAAGAACAAATAGAACAAAGTGACTTCAAGATCTGAAATAGCTCAGTAAAACTGCTGCCTTCCTGAGGCCTCTAAGGGATAAAACAAGACTTACTAAAGAACAGTGTATCACATTCCAGTGCCACAGTAATCCTTAATTAATCCACAACCTCTGTTGGTGCAGAAACAAGTATCTGAAATAATACTTTCATTAGTAGTGTTGTAACCATCATAATCATGCACTTTTAAGGTAGCTCTGTTCTAATTCACACTTGTTTCTTCTCCTGAAGGATGTTACTCTACCTTTCCATTGGTATATTGCCATGAAAGACCTTCTTTCAAGCTAGTGAGATCATAAAGTAGGATTTACAATACTTTAGAACATGCTTTCCACTCAAAAAAAAAAAACAAAACAAACCAAAAAAATCCTAAAAAACACAAACCAACCCAGAAAAAAAAAAAAAAACAACCCACAAAGAACACATGTGAACTTATACCTAATAAACCTAAAAACCTGTCCTGAAAATCTATAAATAGTCCTTTAAAATGCTCCTAACCTATCCAGCCAAAGATACAAGATTCCTAGCTCAACACAAAGCCCTGTCTTTTTAATAATTTCAATGTAATAAAACATACTGAATTGTATCTCTGAGTACATATCTTTCATCTCCATAAATATATTTAGCACATACTTCATTTTCTTTTTTCCGCTGCATTATCATTCAGTCTTATCCTTGAAAAAATAACCTCAGTTACTTTATCAGTTTCATAACATCTGAAAACAAGTGTTTTAGTTATGTGAAAAACTGTCTTTCATTCACTGAGTTCTCTAATTTTAACATGTTTTGTACTACTTGGGACATTTTCTCCACTGAAGAGAATATTTGACATAATTAGTCTGCATACAGTGCATGCACACCTCACTCATCTACAAGGTCAATGTAACACACAACAATGTTGACTTTAAATTTGAGTTCTCATCTCAAACATGTCCTATACTAAGGGCACAACCTTAAAAACCTTAGTCCACAGCACTCTCAGTGAAGTCAAAGTGAATGACATCTGGGAATAGTTTGGGGAGCCTTATACCTTATCTGCCTCTCAGTTTTTCTAACCTACATTACTGGTAGACAAATAGGAATTACACACAAAGTGTAAACTGATGTATTGCTGACATGAAGTTATTAAATAAAAATAAACAGAAATTCTTTGGCATAGAATTTTAACTAATAAAGCAAGGTCAACTTACTACAAAACTTTTATCTTAAATAACAATTGAAGCAAACAAAGATGCACTTGAATATACATCTCAACCATGAAATCTAATGTCACCAATAAGGACAAAAAAGACAAGATAGCTGTGTGATACAGTAATTGGTATCAAGAGGAAGGAATGTTATTTTTGACACCATGTACTATTCCAAATAGAGTTCGCAATAAAGTCAATGGGCTACATTTGCTGAACTTGGTTGTCATTCAGCTCTGTAATTTGAAAGAATTATACTAACATTCACTATTCCTCTTAAGATTTTTCAAAGAGAAAAGGTATATTGACCCCAAGTGCAAGATAAAGTTGCCTAAATTATGCCTTTGGAGAGCTTTGCTTAAACACAAGCATATGCTTAATAGAAAGTTAAACTGAACTAAACTTGAAAAATTCTAAATTTGCTTACTTTATGTTAACTTGAAATTACAATAGACCCCTTTGCCTACCAAAACAGTCAGCATTACAGAATTCCAAAAACATACTCATTCTTAAAAGAAGAAATAAAATCTGCATTTTTTATTTCTTAAGATAAGACATATGTGAAGTACAAATGACACTTTTTGAATGAAGCAATGTTCAGTAAATACAGAAAAAATTATTTTCTTTATACCTATGGACTTTTGAATTTCACTTCACCAGGTCTCAGAATAACAAGGTTTCACCAATAATGAAAAGTTGATAAATATTGTTTGAGACAGCTTTTAGAGGCATCCTGACCAACAGTGCAAAAAAAATCTCAAATTGATTATTGAATTCAAAGGATGTGTCATTTGTCTTCCTTCGCTGAGAACATGAAGGAATTTAAGGAAGCTTACTGAGGTGTCTACATGGCTAGCTAGTGCTTGACAAGTAATATCCCATTTAAAGACTTGTCACTGAGACCTTTCTCTTTTCTGTTTTTAAGTAATGGAGGAATCAGATGCAGAAGTTTTCACCATGATGGCAAATTATGTAGAAATGTTGAGAGAGTAGTTGAGACAAGAGTCCTGACCTTTCTTCCAATTGTTAATCAATGGTTGCATTTATGCACACAAATGAACAGTGAGGTGGCCATCATGCTGCTCATTTTTTACACTGCTATGTTGAAGAATTGGGAATTGTTAGGAAGCAGCTCACCTTAATCTCTTTCTAGAAGTACAAGTGTTACACGTCAACAGAGCTAATCAGAATTTAGGCTCTCTTACAACCCGCTGATCTGGAGAACGCAAAACACCTCATTAAGACGATCTGGCAAGTCCGAGCTGGAATCCAAGACCTCCATGGTTCCTGAAAGGTGGCCTGGCTTAAGGGCAGCTCTATCTGCCTTCAGATCTCACATTCCAAGAAACAGACAAAAAGAGTTGCCCAAGGAAAAAAGCAAATAAACAAAAACACCCAAAGGAACCCAAAACACACCACAAACATTACCTGTGTACACACACACCTGATTTTCAAAGAAAAATAAAATTCAATCAATTTTTTTTTATTTACTATTTAATTGAAAGTACTGCATTTACTCCAGTTTCATGGAACATTTCACTCCAAAATTCTACTCCTTCCCCCATTTGTAAATGTTTGCTTACTCACTGAACATGAAGATGTTCCTATTTAAGAGTGGGAGAAGAAAATAAGAAAAAGCTTTGCCTCCGATTTGTCTTTTTAATTTGAAATGGAAAAGGTCATTTATGACAAAAAACGCTGGGGATATATTAATGCAAGGGAATGAATCAAAATGGGAACACCTGACTCTGTACATTTCTAAAGTTTAATTTGTTTTAAACCACTGCCAAAAAGTAACATTTTTTCCCTTGACATTACTCTCCAATTCATACTTAAGTATGTCTTTTATAATTCTGAAAGGCGTAACAGCCAGCAATACATCAAAATGAAAGCTGCAGTTTCACATATTCCATTTTCCCATTTTACAAGCCACAACAATATTACTTAATAGGCAAGAGCTGGCTTCCTTCAGCAGTTTTCTATCCACTTTGGATCAGAAAATACATATTTCTGTACAAGTAGAACATTTGAGTATTTACAGCTTTGGAACTTTGGCAAGTCTGGAAAGAAAGAAGAAGGAGCCAGCAACATTTAAGAACAACTCTTTGTTGAGGAGGTATTTCACAAAGTTCCATATTTCACTGGTTGTTCTAAGAAACTCCTTCCTAAGAAACTTCTAAACTAATTTAGAAATTCCCCTTGGGGACAACTTAAAGCAATAAACAAAAAATCACAACACAATACTCAGCATCAGGCCTTTTTTTTCTTAGCTACACAATTCTAAAAGTCACTTCTGACTTGAACAGTATAGGCTTTTAACTTTAAATAGGAGAAGTCTTACTATAGCTTAAAAGTAGACAGTGATATTTTAGTTTTCCCATACAAATGGAAAGAGGTGTAGAAAGTCTAATTTAGAGGTCTTAAGCTGACATCAGCAAGATTCCATCATTCCAGTGAAAGGGTATTTTGACCTTGGTGTGAAGTTTCAGTGTAAATTTTCAGGACTGCCCTAGGAGACAGCAGTCACAATTTAGGTAGGTCTAGCACCAGGAAGAAAAACTATCATCTTGTTTCAGGGATGAGAACTCCTTTCTGACACGAAGGACACACATAGGAATAGCAACAATAAAGTGGTGGAGTGCAGAATTCAGTGTAAAACTTCCTTGTCTTCAGTGATCTCTTTCATGAAGCAGAGAGACATAAAAAGCACATGAAGCAATAAATCTGTTAGAGCAGAGTCACCCAGAAAATGCTCATTCACAATAACCAGAGAGAGATGAAGATCATGGAAGCACAGTTCCCATCTCCTTAACCAGAATTTCTAACATGCATAAGTGCACTTTTGTTGCTTAGTGTTTTTTAGCCTGTAACGTTCACATACAAATCATGCTGCTTCCTTCATAGGGAGCAAGACCTTGCTTGCAGGTTACGTTTCCCAGCACAGTGAGCAGGGAACAATGTTTTAAAATGTGCAACCACAAATACTTGGCTCAAAAATACAGGTGAGCATTGAAACGATCCTTAGACACTTTCAATTTTGAGTTTTACACTCAAAAATTATCACCTTCTAAAAGGAAGGTGGAGAATAAGGCATATAATTAAAACACAACTGAGTATGCAATTAAGAAATCAAGTAACAAATGAATTATAGTCCTATCTCATTCTTAATTTACGTACTTTATATAAATTAAAACATGTACTCAAAACCTCTTTTGAAAAGCAATTAGAACATTCCTACATTCAACAAAAAAGCACATTGAAAATACTGTACAATGGAGCTGAAGACATTCAAATTAGCTTGCACATACGCAAAAAAAAGATTTGGATTCCCTGTTATTTATGTGGCAGCTAAAGAAACATCTTGGAAGAGTATTTCTAGTTCCTTTCAAGTTCTGGAAGATGCAAAAATCGTTAGTAGGTCAGACATTTATCCAACTTATTTCCAGCACCAAGCAGAGAGAAACTGGAAACATTTCCCCACAAACTGAATTAAGTCAGAATTAAATTCCCAAATGTGAAAATAGTGACATAGAGGCTAAAAGCATAGACAGTTCACAGATCTGACAAAAAAATATTTGCATCAGCTATGCAACTGGGGCATGGGGGAGCACAGACACTCAAAAAATCAGACTCTCCATGAATAAAATAATTTAAAACAACAAATTCCTGTTGATGACACTGTTGATCCTGGTCTCACGCCACTTTAAGAGATCATTCAACCTGGCTGAACACCAAAATAATGTATCACTGAATAAAAAAAGGACACACTATTGACTAAGGTAGGAAAGTTCATCCTACCTTTTTGTTTGCAATTTTATCAGGGGTGGGAAGGAGGAGGCACAAGGGAACATGACCTATTGCTTCTCACACTAAAAAGACCTGTTCTTCCCAACAGAGATATTCAGAACATTTCAGATACGAATCGACTTAAAAGTGGATTCACACCAGCATGTGACCCCTTGTAATGAAAGGGTAGTCAGACTAAAACTATCAATACAGACAGAAACACAACACACCAGTGGAACAGAAAGGCCCATCTGCACATCTTTTAGAGTTATTATACGCAATCTTTCTGAAGTTGAGCATTAGATCAATGTATGTAATAGTCTAAAGCAAGCAAGCAGGTTGGTAACTACCTATATAGTCAGAACAAGGGAAATTTGTTTAGGTGAAATGCAAAGCTTTTATGTCTGAGTTAAAATGTGTTTCTTGAAGCCAGAGTAGACAGGGTAGAACACTGAGTCTTCCCTGACAGGGAAGAAAGGGAAATTCTCAATCCACAGTGCCTTTTTCAGAACCATAGAATTCTAGGTTGCAAGGGACCCCAAGGATCACTAGGTCTAACCTTTCTTGGCAAAAGCACAATCTAGACTCAATGGCTCAGCAACCTGTCCAGCTGAATTTTAAAAGTATCTGGCATTGGAGAATCCACCGCTTCCTTGGAGAGATGATTACAACTAATTGATCTCATTGTAAAAAATTCTCCTATTTTGCCTAGTAGGAATCTCACCAGGAATAACTTGTACCCATATTTCCATGTGACTCCTTGTAAAAAAAGGGGGTCTCCATCTTCTCTGCAGCCACATACTGGAACCTGGTGATACTAAACCCACCACTAAAACCTGTCCCTAAGCACCACATCTTACACTTCTTCTAAATGCCTCCAGGGATAGTGGCTCCACCACTTCTCTGGGCAGCCTGTTCCAATGTTGGACAAGCCTTTCAGTGAAGAAATTTTCCCTAATATCCCATCTAAACCTCCCCTAGCACAACTTGAGGCCTTTTCTCTTATCCTACCATTTCCCACATGCAATTTTCTCCAGTCTAGATTACTGAGCATTTCAAATAATACTTGAAAGATTTTTAGTAGTAATGTATATGAAAACATTCTTTTCCCTTCAATTCACATCTTTTTAAGTAGGCTAAACACCTAAGTCTTAATAGTGGCTGTTTAAGTATCGGTTATTGTTATGCCACAGGAATTCTCTTTGTATCCTAGTTTCCCAGCACAGTTCTCAACCATAAAATTATTTCAAAACATTAATTTTATAACTTAGAGAAGAACAGAGGTGATATTTTCCCCACATGTAAGTTAACTGAAACTGAAATAAGTGAAGCACAATTTGTTCCAACCAGCACCAGAAAAAGATTAAGATCCCAACTTGTCAACATAATCATACTGTGATCACTGGTGAGCACAGAAATATTCCAAGACAAAACACAGCAAGCATCAGTACCTTAAAATCATTTTTAAAATCTAAGATGGGTCTTCAAAGCGTTCAGTGGGATTTTCAGGGTCAATGTCTGCACTATGAATCAGAAAAGAATGACAGGTAGAAACAAAAACACAAATCTCAGGGCACGCAGAAGTACTTCCCACACACCTGACCAAAGTTGCTGTGCTCATTAAAGAGAAATGCAGAGGAATTTAAAAGTATTCTAAACAATAACTTGGCTTCTAGTAGATGCCATGTGTCCAGCATTCTGGACATCACTCCTTAAAATCTATATAAAACTTCCTAAATAGAAGAAAAGTAGTGTCAATACATACAAAAAGAAGGACACATCCAGAAAAACCTATGCCACTCTATTGCTTCTTCCCATTTTATTGTATCTCTTCAGCTATTTTCACTTTTTAAAAAAGAAAATAATTACATTTCCTTGTTGCTTTCAAAGAATTTCCTTTTTGTATCCCAAAGAATTTCCTTGCTGTATCCCAAAGAATTACATTTCCTTGTTGTATCCCAAAGAATTCATGAACTTATTGATTGGCTTTGCTCAAGATGGCCATACATGGTATTAAAACCATGTTCAGCAAAGTGGAAGCTATCAAAGCTTTGATAAAACCCAGACCAAGTAACATGGATTACTCACCAGACTATTGATCAGAAAGTCCTCCTCAAATACAAAAAACCTCATCAGTAAAAACTGATTATACACTTTCCCTAAATAGAGAACAGACAGGTTGGCCTCACTGAACCCCTTTACTGCCTTGAACTACACTGACATTAGTCCTCAAAATGTCCCATTACAGTTTATTTAAGCTTTCTATGTATCTAGGAGATATGCAAATCAAAGACTGTGTCAGCTAAAGGCAGTTCCACCTACTAATTTTGAAATGGTTGTGTGTTCCTGGCTATTTAAATTAGGGGTATTTTCCCCTTCAACTGCGTAGCACATCAACAAACCTACACCATCCAAATAACTCCAGCAAAAAAGCAGTACTACTGCATCCCATGATCCCTGCTCCAATGAAATAAAACCATCTGAGGTGGGTAGGACATAGGAGCCTGTCACTCACATGCCATGTTGCACTGGGATCTGCAATGCCCTTAACAGAAATAGAATTAATTGCAATTCTCGAAAGAGCTGATCCATTAGCACTCGTGTGTAAGGCTGTGAGAAAAAGGAGACATCAGGGCTAATGCTCAGGCATATCTTCTCTCATGGGAATACTTCAGAGTGTTTTTATATTAGGAAGGCTTTTATACCCTTCTGAAACATACACAGATATCCATTTTTGTTTCACAAGACTTTGTGTTCGACATTTGTTCTAATCTTTATAAATATTGCTCTAAAGAAAAGGTAAATGGATAAAGTGTACAGATGCATTCAATATCAGGCAGACATTTCAAACAGTGAGGGGGCCCAAAGTCTAATTTGAGTAAGCCTAAAATCCAGATGCATGTGATTAAAAAAAACCCAAAACAACAACAAACCAACATACACACAAAAACAACATCCAAAACACACACAAAATAAAAACACCATCAAAAAACCCCACTAAGATGCTAATACTAAATAAAAAAATTTGGCTAAAAAAAAAAAAAGTAAAAAAAAATAACCCACAAGACCACATAACCAAACTCTCCCTAACCTAACAATTGTTTTAATGTATAAAATCTGCCATTGTCTCCTTCTCTCTACGAAGGAAAATAGAGCATACATGATTTCAGCTACAGATGGTTTTCCTCATCTTTCACTTCTTCTAAACTTCTATTAGATACGTAGAAAAATGCTGAGTACGCCAGTTTTTGATTAATCTACGTAACATGCTCAGTTTCAAAAAACATATTTAACTTACTCTAAAAAGCTAAAGTTTGGTTAATATCCTGGCCAATCCTTGCCTGTGGCTAGTACTACCAATCTTCTACAAGCAGGCACATAATAACAGATTTCAAATCTTTCTAATGAGGAACTCCACTGTGGTGGACAAATAGATGGAAATGATAATACAGAGTAAAATAGGAGAAATTTATAAAAGTAAAATAGGAAGGTAAAGAGTTAACAGGTTTTGTGGGAGTCACATCACACAAACTTGGTAGAGTAATCAGAAGCATTGGTATAGTATAAATTAACTTTGTTTTTAAAAATGTTTGCAAGGTCCTTGGTCAATTGCTTGGAAAAATTACACTGCAAAGGCATAAAAGGCAAATATGTTCTATTAATAGATGCCCAGGTACAACAATGTGCATAGCAAGGTGACAACTGAAGGCAAAGCTAAAGGCTCTCAGTATCCCCACCAAGTGATCAAATATTAAACGAAATTCAGCACTGATAAGTACAAACTGTACACATTTGGCAAAGCACAACCACTTTTATAACACTGGACTTAAAATTAGCTCTCACCACTCAGCAAATAAGTTCTGGTGGCACTGTGGATAATTCAGCTCCATTCTCAGGGCTGGTCAGAAAAAGAATAGGAATAGTAAATAGTGTTCGGTGGAGATACTGAACAAGAAGACACCATTTTGCCCTTAACAGTCAATAGCTGCTGATATCCCAAATGTGAGGGTAGGGTAGCACTACAGCCTTATAAATCAGAGGTATTCAACTTCTTCAGGGAAAAACTAAAATCTCATCTCAGAGTAAGAGATGGGTTAAAAACCCAGCCTTTTTCTCCTTGGCACAGCCAGATGCCTGAAGCCTGGCTGCTCTTCACTGCTGATCTCTTCTATTTTATGATACACCCGTGCTGGTGTCAAGGTGACTCAAAAAGGTTACCCTTCATCCTCACAGCATCCAGGCCATGGCATTTGGGTTACAGCTGGGCCCTTGAGAGGAGTAAAACAGCCCCTCCCTGAGGCACAAAACACATCCTAGGTCAACCCCTCTCAGGAAAGAATGTGGACAGAACAAAACAACCCTTTATGCTTCCCTTCCTGAAGGGGGCAGAGGGTATGGAAGGCTGGACCCTTGGCCCCTTGAGATCAGCCTGCTCTCAGACCTGGGAGCCACTGCAGCAGCAAGCACTAGAGCTAGTTAGGATCACTAATGCAACTTGAAGAGCAGCACCCTGAAATGCAGGTGTATATATATGCACAGCCCCTCTCCCCCTTGTGCTAAACACAAGCTCCACTAATGAGTATATGGTGGGGAAAGCAGCCTAGCATGAAGATCTTTAATGGTTCGTTGGGCTTCACCCACCAGTTGCTCGGGCTGGCTGCCATCAATCACTTTGCAGCAGCAAGATGTCTCTAGCTGTACGTAGACTCCTCTGGCTTCCCTCCTTCACTCATCAGCCGGCTCATGAAAGTCTAAGCAGAGGTTAATCAGCAGCCCCTGGCTTCAAAATCCTGCTTTAGGCCAAGAATAAAAGTGAGTTTTGCCTGCAGTGAATTACTTCAGTAGACTGTTTTTCCTTAGGATTAGTTAAAATTAATGTAAGATGTTCATCTGGCTGGTAACCTAAAACTATTATCTGAGGAGATGGCTGCTGCCATCTACTGACAGCTTCCCTTATAAACAAAATTTAAAACAAACCGAGGTTAGAGTCTAAAGTGAGACAAACTGATGCAATAGGAAAGTCCAGCTTGCACAGACCGGCAGCCAGGCTACACTATCCATACAACAGAATAATGAAACACAAATAATACTTCATATCAGGCACAGATCACTTTCAGTGAAGGAAGAGTTTCACAACAGTATCCTCACAAACCAGTTTATTGCCTTAAACAGAAGGCATCTGATGCAAGCCATAGTTTTTTTGATGTGGTTTATTTTTATTTGCTTGTTTTTTAAATAAAATGCGGGGGGTTCTTTCTCTGATTACTAGTCCTTCAGCACTAACGAAATGTAGGTATACTACTGCCAAGATCAATCTCATAACTCTTTCACAGCTTATCCTCTTAGTGTAATATCCCAGCTCAGATCAACATAATCAAAAGTGCCATTGCTTGGTTTGATATGGTGTTGTTTTCCTAAGAGGTTCTTCACTGTCATGTGTTGTGAAGTGAAACAGATTCATAGGCTAAGAAGCTCTTCCAGCTACAGTCAATACCAACTCCAAAACACAAATCAAAACATTTCCACAAGTCCCTTCAGTGCAGATTCACAGACTGTAACAGGAGTCATCTCTTAATGCACTATGTTAATACACTGGTATTATTAGCCTTCCTCCATCCCTAGGTTTCTTTCATGTGTTAATAGCTAATATTTAATGAGATAAATGCCAAGTATTTTACTTGCCATCTACTCAGTTATAGACTGCTACACTATTTTGGCTCGGGACTTGTGCACAGCAATTCAAAGCCTTTCTTGTCTCCTATATAGCTTATAGGGCTTCTCTAACCCAGACCAGACAGCTATTAGAGCTCTCTCTAAAAACCATAGCTTGCCTTGCAAAAACTGCCACCCAAGCTCCCCAAAACAGCACAGTATGGAAGCTAATCAAGTCCAGATCTTGTTTGTTTCTCTCAAATAGTGAACGCACACTCATTCCCAGGACTCTCTGCAGTCATGTGAGAAGCTGTTCGACAAAAGCATCTGACAGACCCCACACTCTGAGAACCACCACAGAGCAGCACCAAAACCAGTAAGAGCCACTGAACTGAGACAGAACCGCATGGGGATGCTCTATAACCTTTTGTTAAATACAGTTATCTACACAATTATCTAGTCTGAACAAGACTAGTGCAACATCAATTATGTAACTGTAACACATACAACTCTATCTATTACACAATTATAATACACCAATTGCTGCAGGGATAGCAGAGAACACAACAATTTTTAAAAATTAAACTGAGCTAATTCTATTAGATAACACTTACAAATTCAGGGATTTGCTCAGATTAAAAGTTTATATTTATCATCCAAGGGTTACGAATGTAGATCAAGGATCACAGCACCCTATGATATTAACCAGATACAGAACACAGATGATAAACAAGAAAGCTGGAGAGTTTACACACCACAGACATGCAAACCCACAACAGACCACATGAGCGCAAATGAACATGGAAGAAAAACATGAGCATTGGGAACTTCTGGCAAACATTACTGTAAAGATGATTTGTAAAGGCAGAACATTGGGAAAGATAATGAGACTACAATTTTTATTAAGTGTCTTGCTTTAGTACTTCCTTGCTGGTTTGACAGATCTATGAACACATTTGTTGTGTGCTGGACACAGCTCAGAGTCAGAAGAGCTTTAAAAAAAACTTCAGGAAAGAACAAGAAGAAAGAGAAAAATCTTCACAGTGAAAACAAAAGGCTTACAAAAGGAAGGACACAAGAATCCAATGCAAAGGAAAGAGTGATGGTAAAAAAAAAAAAGAAAAACTGAGGAAAATTGTTTTTGTAAGAGGTCTAATGGATATAACCAAATGTCTTCTTTACCAAGAAAAGGAGAAGGATATTTTAGTAAATTAGATTATCCCAGTCCAGATTTCCAGGTGATACAGAGCAGGAAAGAGCTGTGTATCTTAAAAAGAATCTGTAAAGCACAAAGATAACCAGAACACAAACACTTAGAAACACATTCCTGTTGAAAGCAGTACTAAAAATTATATGAGCAGCAGGAAGAGAAACGATATTTGCTTCAGCCATCAAAAGCAATGGGAGAAAGAATTTGACAGAAAAGATTAAGCAGCTGTTTGATTCCCACTGAAATTGAATTCATGGCTAAATGCACAGGAAGAGATCTCTGAAAGGCAAGATGAAAGTGCAGTTTGGACAAACAGGTATTGAGGCAGGTCTAGATGCGACTTAGTAAAAAAATATTCCGTTTAAAGTTACATTTTCTCATATTTGCTTTGACTCTAGGTAGGGCACAGCATTAATCTCTCAAATGAATAAAATCAATAGAAGTTTAGAACATCTGTGGCTTCCAACACTGGCTCATCCTCTGACTGTGACTCCTTTTTCCCTAGTCAGTCACACAAACAAGAGGTGCTTCTTAGCTGTCATTTAGAAGAGTTTATTCAAAGATGAGTAAAAGGCTGTTCTGCAGAGTGCAAGGAATAGAAACTGGACCAGGGACGATTCTGGGATGGAAATGCAATGGAACACACTGTCAACAAAGCAATACTTCAGATATCAAACTGAGTAACGGGCACAGTTGGGGAAGCAGGCAGGTCAAGGACAGGTAGGCACAAAAGCAGAGGCAGTAAAGCCTGCTTACACCAGGAAAAAGCTAAAGGAAAGGAAGCCATGGAGCAAGTTAAGCAAGAGATTAAAGCAGACACAGAAGAAACCCAGGAGACAGAATGGATTATCTAAGTGAGAACAGGTTATAAGAAAGGTCTGACACCAACAGCAGTAGAAGGGAGGAGAGGGCTTTACTATGCAGAGAGCAAGTCAGTCATATCTGGAGGTGGGAAGGAGAAGTAGCAAGATAATGGAGGGAATCAGATGGCAAAAGGGCAGTAGGGCTTGCCAGGATCCTGTTAAGAAGGGAAATGAGAGATATAAAGACTTTCTGTTCATAGTAAAAATAGAGCACATAATTATTCTCCTTCCTCAATGGTTGTAAATTGCATTCTCAAGTACTGTTGGAAATCAGATGGCAGCAGCAGTCAGCACACAGACATTATCGGTACTGCACAGACCCCTGGGAACAAAATCCCAGTGTGTGCCCTTGCTACCTCAAGGAAACGTGGCCTTCTGCTGTCAGAGGGCTTTGCATTGGCATTATGTACATCATGCTCAGCAGGGCTCTAAGGCTATTACAGCACTCAGCACAGACTACTCTACACAGCATTCTTCCAATCCAAAATGGTTAAAACCATCATGAAATCTTGACCAAAAAATCTATTTAAATTAAGGCATGCAAAAATATAAGCATTCAAAAAAGTATAACATGAGGGGGAGCACAATTGGTTCTTCAAAAAAAGACCAAACACAAGTAAGGGACTTTAAATGTATGTAAGATGTCTCACTGAACTGAATGCATGAGTACGGTAACAGGAAAATACCTAACACTAAGGCAGGTTCAAAGCCCACATGGCAACATTTCTTCCCTCAACACAACCAAATTCATTTGAGTTCTTCACTAAACTCTGCCTGATATTTACATATTTATGGATAGCTATGCATTTACATGCACACGTATATTGTTATATACCTAACATTCCAACAGTCAGGGGACAACTCACATCCCAGTTAAGTGCAGGCAGAAGCACAGGCAACACTTTCTGAGAACACTCAGAAACACACTTAGACTTCTGAGACAATGATAAGGCTTTCAGATCTGCCTGTGCCATAGTCGTGTAATTTTTCCACTTTCTTCTCCATTTAGCACACTTCCTACTGCAAATCAAAATCTTACTCACACAGCAACAACATATTTCACTGAAACTTATAGACATAGATTCACTTACCTGCTCCTCAGCTTGCAGATATTGCAGAACATGCTCATAACTAATATCATACATGTAGCTTATAGCCAGAGAAAAACCACATGAACAATGACATTCAATCCCAAAGCTATGCTACATTGTGCAGCAGCACTTATTCAGCTGCTCAGTCTTTAAACTGACACAGAGCATGCTCTAGAAAATTAAAATCACTGCTGAAAAATGGTTTATAATAAGTACATCCTTAGCCAGAAGAGACACTTTTATTTCAAGATGCCCTGGAGAGATCACTGACTTACAGAATGCTAAACCACACACACACGGAAACTTCATATTCTAACAGATCAGAAAAGACTCCACAGCTTCAATATGTATAAAGCAATCTCACTCTGTAAGAACATTTTAAAAACATGAAATTGGAGAGAAAAAGACTAAAACTCTACAGTTATGAAATGGTGAAAATACATTGTGTATGCCTGCCTGATGCAGATAAGATTCTCTGATACATTCTCACATTCTTATGGCAGAACTTATATACATCTATGCCATGAAAACATGAATAACATTTTCACAGCTGCATTACAATGTAATTCACATCACAAATTCAGGAGTATGTCATTATTCTATTATTTCTACCTTGCATGTGGTTCTCTGGTTATTGATTTATGAACCAATCTGAAATCTTACTTTCAGCCTTTTTTTGCCAACTGTTAATAACACATTACACTTGCAATAAATGCTGTAACAACATAATTTATGTTAAGCTTTCACATACATTACAGGAAAGCTGGTTTTTATTGACAGCATAACCATTTAGATTTGCTCTTTCAACTTGTCTACAACATCTTAAGCCAAACAATGCACTTGGTTTAACAAAATTTAATTCATTACAAGAGAAGTCTCAAGATATTCACCACCTGTAATACACCTGGCATTAGGTGTATTACAGCACTCCAATTCACATCTCTGTAGTTAAGTCCATGGATTGGCTCTGGCCAATATAAACCCCTTGGTTTTAGGGGGGCAGGAAACAAGGATATGGATTTACTACAGTATGAAGGTGCCATACAAGTTCGCTACCACCACATTGTTTAGATTATAGGGGAAAAAAAGGACACACTTATAGTTGTGTGTGAAACATGACTTTTCATGTAAAATACTTTCAGCACTCATAGCAGCTTTTATTTTAATTTTCAGTACTGTCATCTGTAAGCTAAACTTCTTTCTACATGATAATTTTTTTAAATCAATACATCACAAAAATCTTAAAAGGCAACTTTTCCCACACAAAAGCAGAATGAGCTTATTGAGCCAGTGCATGGACGAACTGACCTGACAGATTGGAATGGTTACCTCCACAGGATCATTAAACCACAAGCTAGACATGATTTACACAATGGACACTAATGATTCTCCTAGAGAACCCACTACAGACCATTGATTAATAATTCATTTTTAAATAAATTCCTAAATACATATTCAAATATAAGCAGTAATGTCAACATGTTTACTCAATAGAACATAAAGGGCCCTCTGGAGCTATTACTGAGATACACTAAAAAGTACAATTATGTTTTTGCATCTTCTTGTGTGTAAATTGCAAAGTAATTCACTAATCTACTTAAGTATCAGTACTACTATTTGGGAATATTAGGATATGGGAAAATGAACCAAAGATGGATTAGGTAGCTTCTTTCTTCACATTACTAGCAATGACTCCAAATCCACACATATATGGCAAACAACACTTGAGGCTGAAATCCAGTCCCGAACTGGCATAAGGATTGAGAAACTGAAAAAGGTCAAAGTAATATGTTGATTCCTTTAGTGGAAAGAAAGAAAACCACAAAATTATTCTCAAGGACCTATGAACAGACAACAAAAAGGAAATGAAATAGCATGACAAAATTATGCACTGTGCTCTTGGTTTATGTTGGGGTTTTTCCTCAAGAAAACTGTTGCTATAAACTGTGATGTGTAATTAAAACAAAAACTAGTATACAATATTGCAGTCCTCAAAGAGATTCAGAAATCTTAATCAAAAGTCCCCTCCTAAGCTAATGAAACAAGGTACATAAATATTTAATACTTATTATATATATTAGCAACTGTTGCTGGGTAATCATTCTCCCAGTATCCCACTCAGCATGAGTTTTGGAAGAAAGTATCTCCCAGCCTCGAATTGGGTAGAATCTAAGTATATAACCCACTTGCCAGATACTTTAGGTGAGTCACAAAGCTGCCAAGTTCCACAATAAATATTTTGGACTAGGATCCATAAGAATTGCTCCAAGATCAGCACAATATCAAACTTCTCTCTGGAAGCCCTGTCGCACACCAGGTTCCCCAGGCCAGTCACACTGCTGACCACAGCTTTAGGGAGCCCAGTTCCCAACCCTGCCTTCAAAAGCAACTTATACTGAGCGTGTTCATGGGAGGCAAAGGCACATCTGCCACTTCCTGGCAAGGGGACACAAAGCCCCCACGCACAAACTCGAGGTCTGAGGACTTCACACAGGAAGGTATTACCAAAATATGCTTCCCACAGGGGATCATGTCTGTAGTTGGTCAGGCTGCCACCCACCCACCCGCTCTATAATTGCCTCTTCTTAGCAGGACTGGGGGAGAAAATAAAATGGGTTAAGATGAAGACAGCAAGGTTACTTGCCAATAACCACCACAGGCAAAACATGATCAACCCAGGGAAAATGAATTTAAGTCACTGCAAATTAAAATAGACCTGGGTAATAAGAAACAAAGACAAGAACTAAAACAGCTTCCTCCCAACCCCTTTCTCCCAAGGTACAACTTCACACTCCTTCATTCTCAACTACTTAACCACCTTGTCCACACCCTCTAAGTGGCACAAGGGAGATAGGGAATGGGGTTATAGTCAGTCCATAACAGTTCCTCTCTGCCACTCCTTCCTCCTCACGCTTTTCCCCTGCTCCAGCATGGAGTCCCTCCTATGGGGTGCAGACATCGAAGACCTGTTCCAGTGTGGGTCCTCTTCATGAGCTACAGCTCCTTTCAGAAGAACTAGCTCCAAGATGGGCTGGCCATGGACTACAGATCATTCAGAGCATATCCTGCATGGCCTCCTCCACCTGGAGCATATCCTCTCCTTCTCTGACTTCAGTGTTTGCAGGGCTATTTCTTTGCTAAATACATCTTCCCAGAGGCACCACTTGCATTGCTGGTGGGCACAGCTGTGTGCTGTGGCGAGTCTGGTGCAGAGCCCCTTACCCTTTCTCGCAGAGGTCACTCCTGCAGAAGCCTCACTGCTATAACTTAGCCATCTATAACCAATGCAATACAGTAGGGAGCCAATCACAGGGGAAAAAAAAAACAACAGAAAAACCACCTACCCACACCACACAAAACCACACTGAAGTCCACAAAAGAAAAAAAGTTTCACTAACACCAGCAAATGTTGGGTTGCGTCTCATTTCAAAATAACCAACTCCACTGCTCGACAAAAGAAAATAAATATCCTTAGCATGCCTAACAGTTGATTGTCCTGCATCCAAATATGAAGAAGTGGAAGAATGAACCACATTTTCTCCCTACACTGAAAATTTATTCCCACACTACTTAAGCTTTACAGCACAGATAATTTGGGAGGCATGCTTTGCAATTTCATAGGGAAGATTCTTCTTACACAAGTAGCATAAATTACGAGCATCTGAACTAAAATGAGAGTCTGCCATTAAACTCTAAGTGTTTGTATATACAGACATGCACATGCCCCTGAGAGCAGTTCACAAATAGTAGCAAATCAGTCTTTGCTTCATGACAGTGACTCCTGGAGTTCATTGTTCAGCATTCAGATGATCTTCCAAAACAAAGTTAGTTTTCTTCCACATCAAGCCATAAGCCGAGTCAGATCCAGTAACAAAAATAGGAACATGTCTTCCTCAGTGCTGTTTGGGACATATCTTTCACACACTGCATTAGCAGCCTACTGAAAACTTTGCTAATTCAAGCAAAGAGCAGAAAACTGGCAACCATGCTTATTAAGATGCTTAGTAACTTTTATCATAAGACTATTTTTTGTTATTATACTGGCAAACTAGCTCTCAAAATTTAAACTATGATTTCATATGTCAACAATCTGCTTTAGATGGGAAACCTGTTCATTTCTAGGATGATACAAGAAAAAATACAGGGTACACTCCCTTCTGTCCTCACAGCATACAAATTGCTTTGGTTTTACTTAGTATAACTATAAATTGCATCTTTTGAAACATGGATATGAGATTCAAGAGAGATTTGTCTTTGTCAAAGAAGCTATCCTTTATAATACCCAACAGATGAAGACTCTGAAAGTGACTGTTTTACAAATTCCTAGGATATAAGCTGACTAGGAAGTGCTACATCATTTAGGTTGATCCACTGTAAGACATTGCCCTTTAATCACTCAGTGGTCTCTGTAGTGAGCCTGGTACATTGTGACATTTTAAAACTAAGCACCTGCTATATCTCACCACACTGGGGCTTCACTGCCCAATCATTCTGTGATCAGATTCATTTGTCTGACTTCCATTTCCAAGTTTCTCTCTTATTGTGATCTCCCTAATTAAAGAAAGTACCTGATAAAAATCACCTTTTGAAAACACTGACATTAATCATGTCCCTAGTCTTCTTTTATAAGCTAAAATTTATCAAATCTCCCGGTTCCTTCCATAACTTCTGCAAATTTTGAAAACTTGTTTAAACAAAGAAACCAGAATAAGATGCAGTTTTCTAGCACTGACCTGGATGTAGAGTGAAAATCACCCACCTGTTTAACAGGTTCCATCAAACTGCAGCATTCCAAGGGGAATTCCCATTTATTTCCTGCAAGCCCAAATCATTTCAGCAACAAGCCATTAATTTGTGTCTCACTCTCCAAGTTTCTCAAAATGCAGCTTTGAATTTCAAAAGCCTAAGTGGACCTAGCGATTGATTTCCACAAAACTCTCCCACTCCTTTCTTCACTTTTGCAAAGTTGATTAAAACACTTCCTTAAACTGTCTCACAAAATGCCAAGGTTCCCATGAAAACAGGGCATTTTGGAGGAACATGGAGTAGAAGAGAGTAGTTTCAAATTTAAAGCCCTTCACTAAAAATAGTTTCTGCAAGTCATGCAGCAGAATGATAATGCATGAAGGTGTGACAAAGGGGTGGCCATGAGCTCGCTGTCACCTACATTAAATTTGTCAGACCCAGGGGAATGCAGCTGGATGAAACTCAAGCCAGAGAAACCCTGACATCCTACTGTCTCCTTTTATTTACAAACATAGAGAAATCTCTCACATGCTCCTGAACAGTGCTTTGAAAGCAAATGCTGATTTAAAAATGTACCATATGTGCACATTCATCACAATATTAAAATAAGCCATCATACCATATTGAAAATCTTTCCAACAAAATACACAATCTGCCCAACAGTACAATCATGTCCATCCAACTGCTGGTCCATACAGTACAGAAGTATCCCAGAAGCCAATTATAAACTACTTACTGTTAACAGGTGAGCATCTCTAGCTGCACACTATCCCCAATTCTTTGCAATGCAATGCTATTTTCAGCCAGCTACAGAAGCATGTCTACAGTATCAGACAGAAAGGGTAAGTAAAAGGGCAATTCCACACTTAGTGCTTGTTCATTCCAGAAGATGAGTGGCCTCAACTCCTAATAAAGCCAATGACAAACGAGGGCACTCAGCAGCTCGTGCAAGGCTTTCCACTGCATGTCAGGGTCAGAGTCTATTTTAACAGGCCCTTCATATCAGGCATATGATTGCCTTTTACAACAAAGGAAGAGAAAACAATACCATTCTTTATAACAGATTTAGCTACAAAACCAAACTAAAAAATTGTAGTCAGGGTCTGAAACTGCATCTTGAATATTGCCACAACGCCTCATTTAGTTGTGAGATTTTATTTTCATTATTCCAGTGGATTTGGTGGAGTGATTCTGGGTTTTGACTTGTGTATGTTATGAGCACACCCTGGACATAGAGTATTTATGATCCAGCTAAAGCACGTTGATATGTTGATGAAGAATAGTCAGTGTTACAGACAGCAAACAACAGATTTTTTTCATTTCCACTCTTCTAATAATAGTGATTTTTTTTTTGCCCCGAAAAGCACAGTGCCAATATAGCTATCATGAAAAAGGATTATTCAAGTTCTGACATTAGACTAGCACATCAAGAAAAGCAGTAGGAAAATAAATTACCTTATTTTTCATTAGAAAAAGCAGATTTCCTTTCAGTCGGCACCATCTCTCCCTCGGTTCTGCATGCAAAGAGGTAGGAGATTAATAAAAACAACCTTTTGTCTTCACACATTAAATGCTTCTCAAAGAAGGTGAATTAGTTATAAAGGTCAGAAAAGAAAATCATTATCAACCAAAACAAGACAGTGGCTGCCTACATCAGATGCCAAGTAACTTCCCAAAAGGTTTCTTCTGCTCTGCAGCCAGGAGGATTGGTGACTGCAGCACATGCTCAACACCGTTTTCTCAGCTTTTCTCCCTCTTCCTCACACAGGAGCAGAAACAGGCACTTCAGCATGGAACACCTTTTGCTCCCATCATTTCAGGAGACCAAAACCAATCCATGTTAAGACAGAAAAGCATTCATTATTACACTTAGATTAGAACACGCTAATCTGAATTTACAATTTTCAGAACAGAAAAAAAGGAGTAAAATGAGACCTAAATATTTGCAGCCACTTTGCTATTACTATTTTACTACATTTTCTAAAAATACTTAACCAATGGGAATAACATCTTTTTGTTTACAGACAAATGCAGGCATACAAACAAACTTTTGAGAACAGGGAATGTTTTACAACTTCATGGTCAGTGAGTGGGTCAAAAAACATTTAAAATTTGTTCTTCCATAAACAGCTAATTTTTAATATTGCATTATTTTTCTTTTTAAAAACATACTTGTAGCTGTGTGTGTAGGTGCATACATTTATTATAAACATACAGAAGAATACATCTTGTGTGAAAACATTTCTTTCTCTTTTAAGATGTCTAAAGAGATCACATTTGTCTGAGATCCATACCTGTGTATTTTTGAGAGGGCACATGAAACCCTGTACCTCCACACAGCAGCCAACCTGGAATTGCTAGGGACCTGGAAGAACAGCCATGCCTTAAGGTCATGGTATTCTACAGCTGGAACTTTTGCATTCCCCTAAGCTGGCCACCACTAAAAACATTATATTGAGGAGAAGGATGTCTTGTTACAGTAAATAAACAATATTCTCTTTTCCTCTTGATAATTTCCATTAAGATGTTTCAATAGGCAACATCTGAAAATCAGAGTAGCTTTTTCCCCCACAAGAAAGTGGGAGGTTTACACTTACAAGCACTGGGACTTAGAATAACTGTGTTTAGTAACAACCTGGGGAATTTTGTTAGAAAAGCAATTGAAGTTCCTGCATCTTTTCAGACCTACTAGTGGCAAGGACAATACAGAAAATAATATAATATAAACTGATGCACATCCACCAACTAAAAACCTAAACACAGTTATCAGAGCCAAGTATGGAGCTTTACAGTACAAGTACAAGACACTGCTAAGAGTAAATTGCATCCCCTAGAACCGTGTGGCCACCAGAAGGACGCAATCACATTCACACTGAAGCTTTTTCAGATAAAAGATATTTTTTTATAGGATTGGGAAAGTCATTCCCTCATAAGTGTGAAAAATAAGCAAGTCCAAATATTACCAGACTAACAATGACAGGCCTATCAGTGAACAGGATCCACAGTGACCAACATGCCCTGACAGCAATGACCCTTCTTCTCAAGGGATCATAATATAACTGCTGGGAGCCAGAAGGATTTACTGGGCAATAGGAATTTCCTACACATGCACAGCTCCTTAAACACTTTCCTAGACTCTACCACTGACCGTGGCATAAACAGCCCATGACACTGGGCTACAGAAATGTTTGGTAGCTCTCCAATTAATGCACGGTTTTTCGCAGTATTAGCAATAACAGCACTTGACATATTGATAAGTAATGGAAAATTCAAAACATCAGTTATCAACCAGGCTTGATATGCTGCCTACAATGAGTACACAGGGTAGATAAACCTGGTGAGGAACCTCAAAGCAGCCAGAAGTGAATGCTTCCTAAAGCTTCCTGCCCAGGAAGTTTGCTGCACACTCCACAGGAAATTCTGGCTATTTATCATTAGAAGATGCCTGTTGTGGTTTTACCACGGCATGTAAAAAATATTCTGAAAACGTGGCACAGAGCTTGCTCAGCCCCTTATAACTGAGTCTGTGCTGGGTTTCAGCTTGTTTGGGTTTTTTCTAATAGAATAAAAGTAAATAAAACCACAATGAAGATCAACTGGGACAAGTGAAAATAAAACATTTGCTGTTGCTGAAATTATTGTGTTAGGACTGATTTTACCACTAAACATTAGGTATTTTCTAACAGCTACTGAGGGAATAGACTTTTATTCAAGCTTACTGGAAATTGAAAGACATTTAGAATATGGTCATAAAAGCCTAAAGAAACCTGCAAAGGAGGTGGGAAGTGAGTCATGGAAAACCTATACTGATAAAAGAACACAGTCCTTAGAGATAGGAGGGGCAAAGTCTCAGGAACTGAATATCTAATTTTTAAAACATGGCAACCAGTGGCTGGTAACTAGCAGTTACTAGCAGAGAAAAACCAGTCTTTGTTTACAGGGGAAAAAAAATAATCGTTTCAAGGACTTTGTACTCTTTCTCAGGTATATGACAAAGAAAACTTGAACTAGTTTTAAGCATCATTATTTAGCACCAGTAAAGCATCAATGAAGAAAACAAATACTGAGATGTACATGATGAGCGAAACTAAGCTAACAACTGCACAAAGCTTGCACAGCAACCCGGAGTAGTTTTCGGTGCAAGTCATTTTTACCTATTAATTTTTCATCCCCAACCACTCTGCAAATCTTCAATTTGCCTTCCTTGTCAAAACAACCTGATGGGCGCCTGGCTAGCAATGCCAGATATTTGGCATTGAATCTCATGGGTTTGCCAGGGAAGAGGATGAAGGTGAGTAAGAGATAGAGGAGGACAATGATGGTGCTACTTAATCTGTCGAAGCTGAGCAGCAGATGTGACGTTCAACTGAAACATTAAAAACAACACAAAAAACTCCAAAAGATGCCACCTTTCACTGTGATTTCCATTCTATTGTGCACTCCAGACACTCCTTTCTTTTCATAATATGTGAACAGTGTAAGTAATAGGGGAAAAAACCCAATGTCACATAGGTGATCCCCTCACACTTCTTAAGAACGAAAGTTTCTTTCCAGTAGCTCTAGACCTCACGCAGAAGCTGTAGTTTTATGTAGCATTTCCACAGTTTATCAACACCACCAAAAATATATTTTGGCTATAGGTAAATAAATAACTAGAAAGCTCAAATATGCATTTAGAGGCAGGTTGAAGGGGGTAGATAGCCTTTTATTTCCATCTTCCTTCACAGGAACAATAGCTCTAACAAAATACCAAGTGTTAAGTATACAAGTTGACTATTGTAACAGTTTTCAGTTCTTTTGGAACATTTTCTTCTGTGTTTTCAGGAAATGAGTCGTGTGTTTCTCACTTCCACCCCCCTCCCCCCCCAAAAAAAAAAGAAAACCAACCCAACAGCTTTCATTTAATGGAACTACATATACTGAACTTAATGAAAAAATTATACTTGACACGTAAAAGACACCTTCGTTTCTTTCTCAAAACCTCTCCTCTGTTTATTGGAAATTATTTTAATAATAAGTTCCATAGGAATTTTGACCACTGGAGATATGGAAACAAATATTTTTGTCCCAATTCCAGTTAACAGAGCACTGTTTCATACTGCTGCAAGGATGGGAAACTTCGGCCAGAAAAGTAGTTCTAGAGATCTTCCTTTTAATCCCCACAATATTCCATGCTTTTAATAGCCAACCCTTTTGTAAAGGCCTGTCTCAAAAAAGGAATTGTTGGTATGACCCTGATACAATCAAGCAAGTGAAGCCTGTCAGATGGATTTTAATACCTCTACGCAGTCTAAGGAAAAAAAAAAAAAGCTGCCCAATCCTCAGCACATGGGCTTCAGAAGCCAGTTTCAGTCTCTGAATCAGAAGCCTTTATTCTTCAGAGAGCAGCACTGACATCTTTATTTGGTGGAGAACTACAACTCTTAACAACTCCCAATCAAGTTCCTCTCAACTGTTGAGCTGAAGACGAAGGTACATCTTCTGCACTGTATTTCTCTGTGGGCCCTTGCACTCCTACTTTTACCTTTACATTTTGAGTTTATCCCTCAAGCAATGGCCACTGCTGTGTCCTGTAATTTCCAATAGCCATACCACAGCCAATTCCAATAGCTCTACGACAGTGAAAGCAGAACAAACTTAAGTATTACTTTGTACATATGAAAAATTGACAAGTCAAAAATATGACGTTCTGAGGAGAAACCTCCAAGTAATTTTTTCCTGCTAGGGAGGTTCTACAGGACTAAAAGCCATAAAGCTAAAAGCTCTTTAGTTTCCCATCCATTATCAAATACTCTGGCAAGGAAGAAACAGAATATGTGCAAGGAATCTCAACATGTATCTAAGCAGTAGAAGGTTCTGCTCCAAATTTTCCGTTCATTCCCACACATACACCTTCTTTCTTGTTTGCTCTTGAGCATCAGCAGCTATACTTCTTTTACCCCATCTTCATAATCTTCTCGAAACAACCTCATAACTTCACGGTCATCTCAAAACTTCACCTATCATTTCCAGCACAAGGATGCTGTTGTGCCCAAAATGAGCGACCAGAGGCTCTATCATGCAGGTGCAGCAGGCTGCCAATGTTTTGTAAATCGATAGACTACAACTGTGGGAAAATGACTCATTCAGCACTTCCAAACAGGATATTTATCATACACGGTAATCTTATGCTATGAGCATGTTCATCATTGAAGACCAAATCCATCCAAAGACACTGGTTGGGCCACACACCACACAAAATCCAGCCACGATGGACCCTCGCAAAAGGAACTTTGGAACTGGCAGTGCATACATTCCTACCAGCCTCCATATGCTGAATGGAATTAATTCTTCATTTTGTTTTACAGCGACAGGCTGTATTTTTAACAACAGAGAACACAGTCTTTGCAATAGACCTATTTGCTTTTCAAGAAAAACAATGAACAAGTTCTGCAAGCGAAACAATTTCTTTGGTCTCCAACTGTGCCTTGTTTTGGTTTTGGCTGGTTTCCTCTTAGATATCCTGCACACCTTTCACACAGCTCATTAGTACCCTTCTTGTTTCAGAGAACAATGTTCTAGAAATCCAACAGCAACCAACCTCCTTATTGGTTTGTGAACTAATCAGTTCCAGTCCTTTTTATAAACGCCTTATAAATCTACCCTAAATAGCATCTTCATCTACTTACACTTATTCTTGATTGCTTGAATCTCTTTGAGTAGCATAAAGAAAATCAGAACCTATGAGTTTGGTCCCAGATGGAAAAGCCTTGAAAACTGTCAATAATTGAATGAAATTATCAAAGCAAATAAAGGTTACTGGCTAAGCTCTAATTATGCTTAAATGCAGTAATTACTGTAATGCTCAGACATCTGTACTCCACGTAGAACTGCAAAACACAGAAGGTCAGGAGATGAGACAAGTTGTAAACTGCTATTAAGAAAGCATTTGTTTCCAGCAAAGGGAAAAATAATGCCAGTGTGTAAACAGAACACACTGGGCCTCTGGAAAGGCTATTAAAAGGAATAAAGAAGTTCCAGTAGGCGATGTGCATATTGATTTTGTTATTTTCCCCTCCAGGGGAGATGGTACATATCTTGCACTCATCTATCAGTAAAGTTGTAACAGGCTAGAAATCCCTTTTATCACATCTGTGCACCACTTGCTCTGCATAGGAGCCATAACATGTAAATCATGAGGGACAGTAAGAGCAGCACGCTGCAGTAAAGCCCTAGAGACAGCACACTTTGGTACATATCAGTCAGTACCTGCAAATGCAAGGCAGCAGGGCCAGCAGTTCCACAGCAATAATAATCAAGGTGCCTGTTCCCTGGAAGTTTGCCAGAGAAGCTAAACTAATCTGACAGTATCTGAAGAGTATGCAGACATAACAGGTGTAAGAGATCGTGGGATTCAAAGTTGGGTTTAAGTTAGAAACTCGATGACCATCCAAAGGCTATCACTGCCAGTGATCAAAACAATAAAATTAAAGGTAAACAACCCCAAAGAACACGTCTGTCTTCAGCTGCAGCACTGGGTCTCCTTGAAGGAGCAGAAAGACTTGTTAGTTCAATAATCAACTTCCCTTTTGTCTCCATTTCAGAATAAATCTGTCAGTCAGGGAAACTACTTAGTCATGCAGTGCCTTTAAATGTTTGTCCTAGATAATTTCTTGCCTAGCATGAACTCAGAAAAGATATTATCTTCAGTAATTTAACACCAATGGTTCAAGAGACAAGCATTATTTAATGCTCATGGCTAGAGACAGAAGTATGCTGAGTCTCAAGTCCCTCTCAACATTCTTCCACACACAATCACCACAACCATAATTTATAAACAAACTGGACCAGTCAATTACTTTGTGAGAGAAAGAGGTGGAGGAGTCTATGTCCTTGGAGGCAATAATTTTAGAACAGATGACAATTTTGACAGCTCATAGCCCACCAAATTTATCAAGTTCTCTGCTGGATGTCCCCTGTCTCCCTCCATTTGAAGTTATAGTTTTCACGATCACTTTCTATGGACAGGGAAAAATCAGAACTATTTGATTCATGTGACACAGAAAAAGAGCTGCAACATACAGTAACTGTGAGCACCACCCTTATACTGGCACATTTCTGATTAGTACAATGGGAGAAAAGCACATTTTAGATCACTTTAAGAGATGCAAACCCACCTGTTAGTCTATATGTTTTAGAAGTAAAAAAAGCCCACTAGCATGTTTGAGTAAATTTTTAAATTACAAGGAAGTTTGATCATGTAAAACCTGCACAAAATTGAACGCAGTACTTTAAGGCTAGCAGGAATAACAGCTACCCATTGAAAAATTTGCAACTCTTTCACCCTGCAGAACAGCTACTAAAGCATATTTTATTAGTTTTGGATAACCACCAGGCTGTACCTGTCCAAAGCAGGAAGTGAAGGGGGTCACTACTGCAAGTACAAACCTTTGTGGCTACATGCACTACCCTGAAACAACACTTTCAGCACAGTCTCTCACACTCCAAGTTTTCTTAGAGATCATAAGCCCAGATCAACATCAAATCAGCGCATAATACGTTGGAGCTTTCATTAGCAGTGCATTTAACTCCAGATATTTTGGTAAAGTGTTAAAATACAAGTTTGTTAATACTGCAATCTCCTAAACCTCTGAAACAAAGTCAATAAAATTGCCCAATTTCACTAGTTTAGCTATTTCAAAAAGAAAAACACTCAAACTCACATTTTCAAGCCCTCAGAGACCCTGCCAAATATATTTTAAACTCCTATTCTCTTCCTTTGAAAAGGTACAATATTTTTAGTTCACATCATTTTGCATTAAGAGCTTCTTTAATCTTTGCAACACACAGCACAGGAAACAGCCTTCAAAAGGAAAGCTGCAAAATTAGTCCATAATTTTGTCTTCAAAAACGATATTCCTTTTAACCAAAGAGATACTGCTAATTCCACACACTGTCTTTTATTATGTCATAAAATATAAATAACATGTTATGCTCCCCCATTAAAACTCTCCATTCTATCCTCAATCCCTGCACATTGAAACAAAACCCTAGGTTTTCTGCCTTGGACTGAGAAAATAAGACTACAAGGCAGAGTCAGCCAAAAGAATTAACATGGCAGGAGTTTCAAACAGGCAGATATATGGATGTGTCTAAGTCAAAATTTCAAAATTCTATACTTAAATCTATATTTAAGTTTTACCTTGCAAATCATTAACAGCTGATCAGCAGGGAGGAAAACTCCTGGCTGACAAATTCAGGGACTGCATTCCAAAGAAGGTTTCAGACCTACAAAGGCAACCTTAAAATCAAGGGAGAAAACAGCAACAAGCAGTAGAAAAATTTACAAAAGAATCTTCTCTTTAGGTTTGGGTTTTCTTTTTTCCTCACTGAAGTTAGACAGGCAAGACCTATATACCAAGTATTACAAAGTGCTAGGCTATCTACAGAACTTATCTATTGGCAATACAAAGTTATTCATGCCTTTGTGTATGAAGTTAAAGATGTTTATCAGCTGGCTGCAAGCAGTCAAGCTAACTGATTATACCCAGGGAAAAAACTCAGTTTCTTTCTAGCTGCTCAATCTCCTCACTTTGTCTCCTGGCTGTCTTATTTCCTTCCAGCAAGGTCAAATCTAGGGCTGATCAAATAATATTTGTACTTTGGTAGGTTGCAAGTACTGTAGCAATCTATTTGAACAGATTATCATCCTTAACTAGTTCAAATGCTTCTTCCTACAATTTATCAGCCATTATGCCTTTCAAAAACAATTAGAATCAAAAAATGGCAGGTCTGCAATATTCAGCAAGTTAAGAAATCACATGACTTATTAGGACACCTTTTACTGAGCATTGAAAACAATCTTTTCTGTTTGCATAGAAGAAAAGTAACAGAAACATTAAATAATTATCAATTTCTACAACAGTACCAGTGATTATTTCAGTTGTATTTTATGCTGAATCACACACATACCATATTGTAATAATTTTATCCTCTGTAAGTCTTCAGTTTAGTCACCCTTACCTCACTATGCCCTGAAAAATAACATAGGAGCTCCAGCTGACACGGCAATCCCTAACCAGAGCCAGACTTCTTCCAAGAGATGCACGACCTTGCAATAGCATAATTGTGCATGTAAACCAACCAGCACCCTCTTCCTCTACCACTGCTGTTTGCAAGTCCCTTTCTAAAAGTCCTAAAACAAACAAGACCTTAAAAGCAAAGTATCTCCTGAAAAAAGGCTGTGAGAGGCGAACTATTCTATTTTAAGACAGATGATGAAAAATTAAATGCTGGCCTGGCTTGAAGGTATTCCCTTCAGCTGAAAAAAACAGCAACCATGCAGAACAGCTCCATCTTCCCTTCAGCTGACAGATTCCCCAGTCAAGCAAATTCCTAAATGATTCATGTAGTTTCCCAGCATTCATCCCCAGATCACATTCAGACATGATCTTTCGGGGGAGGGGGAAAAAAAACAATCTTGCCTTTTGTTTCCTCTGATAGGGATAATACAAATAAGCACTTACCGCCAACAGGTATCACCTGACACACCCACCGAAAGATGTAATTCCCACTACCGACACTGATCCAGCTGCAAACCTGCCCCATGAGAAGGAAGTCGTTGATCTGTTGTGGGAGTTGTCCCCCGTGGTTTTAGCGCACCACGCTAGGCAGAGATTGTTGCTCAATCTACTGCTTTGCTCAGCACAGCCACCTCGCCGTGACACCAAGTGCTCGAAGTGCAACCTCCCTCCGGCTGCCTGAGCAGCCACTGACCCGACACAGGCACAGGCTCCCGGGAAAGGGAGCCCTCCTTCCCCACGGCAGCACCAGCGCTGATGGAGCCACGCAGTCAGCTCCAGGAACTGACCTCGATGAAAACCTAACCAAGCTGTTCCCTGATCTAGCCAGCTGCAGAAGTGCAGCGCCAGCCCAACACAGAGAACAAAAGCGTGCCCCCATAGGTAAATCCAAATGTGTCAATTTAGGATGATGGTGTAACTGCAGCCTTAGGACAACAATTCCCATATGAAGGACCTCAAATATAGTCCTTACTCAAGATTCCTGGCAAATCCAAATTAACCCACGAGCTTGACTCCAATTTCCAACTATACTTTCAAGCAACACTGCCTAAATTCCTCCTTCTCCCGTGTCCTTTCAGCCACAGCCATGCTGCAGCACTGGCTGTAACTTGCTCTTGGGACAGCAAGAAACTGGGTTACAGAACTTATCTTCCATTACACTTGAAAACACACACCAGAAGGTTAAGCCAGTCTTTCAAAACCCTATTTAAAAGTGACTGCACCAACTAATGTTTCAAGACATCATCTACATGCAAACATTTGTGAAGACAAGTTCAGCCACTTATTGTGACCCCACGGGTTCAGAGCAGGTGGACCCCAACTAAATATTAGCATTTCAGTCACTACTTACTTGCAAATTCATTTACACAGCAGATTCTGTTCTCTGGTCTCCAGGAATGAAAATACCGAAACACATACCCTGACATTTCAAACAAAACAAAACTTCCAAGTAAATGAACATCACACAGCTCAAGTCACCAGGAGCTCCTGTACACAAGTCAGTAGTAATACCAGGCTGCAGGAGGTGGTTTGCTGGGAACACTGATCCCATAAAAAAAGGAACAAAGGTAGGACACAGCAATCAGTTTCAGAAAATATTGCACTATATTGTTCTATTCTGCAAGATACAGTATCTGAGTGGCAATAACTGGAACTTTTGCCTCTATAAGATGTATTTCCTCTCTCTTCCAATATCTATAAACATGCAAAAGATAGAAGCAAACTTAAAATAGAAAATTGCTGCAGAATCAGTTTCAGTGGTCATTTCTACTATAACAGACAAATTACTGTATTAAGACTGCAGCTTGTACTAAGATACAGGATTTTATCTTAAGTTTGCAGTCCCCAACACCTTTGACTTACTTAACCATTTTGGTTTGCATCATATCCTAGAACTAAAAAAATTCACCCATCTTAACACATATATACATAAAATAAATAACATATTGCTAAGAAAACAATTCTTTCTACTTCTTCCCTTCCCCCAAATTTATGGTATCTGAGGGATATCTAAATTACAAGTACTAAAAATATTTTAACAATATATTTGAGAGATTTGGAGTTCATTTGAGCTCCAAAACATTGTAGCTAAAAGATGACTGAATCAAGTCACCCACAAAATAAAATACAACATAATATCATCTTTTGAGATTAAAAAGATCAAGTACTTGGAACAAAATCCCTTTGCTAAGTTCCAGACAGTTCTGTAATTCACCATCATTTTTCTTTTGGTAATAACAGGAAGGAGTAACTCCTCCCATTCTCTTTGGTAGTGCTAATTCTGCTTTGGTTGTCCTTTCTCCACACAGCCTTCATGAAAATTACAGAAGTGTTTTTCCTTCAGAACAAACTATCACAGAAACTAACTCACCTGTGAAGGCCCAGAAGAGGCTTTGATTTTACTATTCCATATTTAGGGGGAGACCATGTGTGCTGGGGTAGAGTTAATTTCCTTCCCAGTGGCTGGTATGGGGCTGTGTTTTGGATTTGTGCTGAACCCAAGGTGGATAACACAGAGATGTTTTTGTTATTGCTGAGCTGGGCTTGCACAGAGCCAAGGCCTTTTCTGCTTTTCGTGCTGCCACACTGGTGAGGAAGCTGGGGGTGGGAGGGGACACAGCCCGGACAGGTGACCCCAACTGACCAAAGGGATGTTCCAGACCATGGGACACCATGCTCAGTGTATGAAGTGGGGGGCAGGATGAAAGGGGGCACATTTGGAGTGATGGTTTTCTCTTCCCAAGTTACATGTGATGCTCCTGCTCTCCTGGAGATGGCTGAGCACCTGCCTGCCCATGGGAAGCAGGGAATTAATGCCTTGTTTTTCTTTGCTTTTGTGTGTGGCTTTTGCTTTCCCTGTTAAGCTGTCTTTATCTCAACCTGTGAGTTTTCAGGCTTTTACCCTTCTGATTCTCTCCCCGATCCTGCTGGTGGGGGAGGGAGAGAGTGGGTGCCTGGGGCTTGGTGGCTGCCTGGAGTTAAACCATGACACCATGAGCTCTCCTGCTCTTCCACCTTCCATGGGAAAGAGATTATTTGGTTTCTCTCATTTACCTCTGAACTGAGAGCAGGAAAGCATGGAAAAGTAAAGGAGTTAATATTTGATGTTGATATTTAATATGAATAATTAAAAGTCAACAAAAATACCGGGGGGGGGGAAATCATTATATGATGGACATTCCCAACTTAGATATACTGCTCCTGAAAGTTCACAAATATCTGGCTGCCTGCATTTCTAATTAAAAAGAGAGTATTAATAACACTGTCAAAAACGTATTTGTTGAAGAAATACATCTAGGAAATGGTGACTTGGTGCTGTTACGTTAAGAAAGAATGAGAAATCATTTTAACTGTGTCTCAATAATAATGATTCAATTTCTATGTGCAACAGAAGTCTCAAATTATTTCATCTGGGGAAGGGAATATTCAGGAATAGATGGAAAAGAGATGCAGGGGTAAACAGCAACAAAGCTCATGGAACATGAGGACTACTAAGAAGGTTTCTGCTTTCTACGCCAGCAGTAAGTCATTCATTGACCATTTGCCTTAAATTGAACAATAAATCCTCAGCTAGCAGATAAAAATAAAGTTGATGTATTTTAAAGGATAAATAAGATGTCTCAAGCAGAGTTACAAGTTTCACCCTTTTTTAAATGAAGATACTACTAAATTCATCGAAAGTTAAAAACAGTTTAGAACACACTAAGAGGTGATACTTTTGAACAACAACTTGAATCCTAGGCCAAAGGATGATCCAGAAGATGATCAAGCTCTCCCCAAATACCTGTTTAATTAAGATTAGGACAGCTCAAACTGCCCATGTGCACATACTGAAGAGCTCTCCTCCATGGCTCACTCCAGAGTGACATATGTGTCTGCTGGTTTTGTGGTTGCAGAATTCCTTGTAATTACAACCTGTAACCAACACAGGCACCATCTGTTGGGAGTCAAAACCTACTGACACCTTGCCATGCAGACAGACAATTTGGGAAGTGTAACACTTCCCTCAAGTAAACTTAAATTTCCTATTCATCCATATCCATCACTACACTACCTGTTTTCACCAACAGTCAGTTTTTCACTAGCTGGAAACAGTGAGGAAATACAATAAGACATAACTTATTTTTCAGGATTATTTAAGTTATTAATTAGGCAATAGAGCCATACATTTAACTGGATTTCTGCACACAGTTATCTAGTCTGTATTGCACCCTACTCTCTTCAACTAAAAGGGTCATGGGCAAGTGTTCTTATAAATATTTTTTTTAAAAAGCTTAGTTTAAGAAATTGGAACTGATAAATAGCCCAGCTACATAAAACCCACTAAAAGTACATGTTTTGCAGATTAAACCCTCACGCCAAGAAAAACATTCACAGCAATAACTTCAAAAATACAAGGCTGTCACAGTTATGCACAACATACAAAATTCAAGAGTTGGTTTCATAAGGTATTCATACTCCTCAGGTACAGACTTTTTTGGGTAAAAAGGCCATGACAGCAGTGGTATGATGCAATTATTACAAAACAGGTATGTCTGAATTAAATGAATGGCTCTATATTAAACACAAAACATAACTATGGTTTTTACTAGAGGCAGTCCAGGGCTGAATGTTTCTGTGATGAATACTGAAGGTGCACAGCAGTACAAGCCAAGTCCCTTGACACAGAAACTGAGCTTGCCTCAGGATGTGAATGGTTGGCAACAGCCTCTTTTTCATCCGTAGTAAAATTGCATCCGATTGCCCAGCCTGGAAAAGCTGCTCAACATCTAGCTGAGGGATTATCACCTACATTTTAATCAGACCTACATGCTTTGAAGGAGTCTCAGCTTCTAAAAGACCCTCTGGGCAAGAATTAACGGGGAAACCAGCCCAAAAGAGAGAAACAGAGCTTAGAAGAGGACCAACAAACCCAAGGCACCAAAAGATCTGACTCTAAAAAGGCTGAAAAGCAGAATATCCCTCAGAACTTCAGCTTGCAAAGCTCTGCAGTGGTGGTTACAAACAGGCTGTTCCTTGGTCACTCTTGGGATGACAGGAAAGCAAAGAACACATCACAGTGGTAAAGCAGAGCACCTACAGCCCAGCCAGAACCTGGAGAAAGTTTCTCTCACCAGTCTGGGTATCACTAAGTCTCTGATGTGTTTTCAGTAGGCAAAAATGGAGTAGTAAGATCTCACAGCCCATGGAGAGGTGCTTCACACAGTAAGCACAGCCTGAGGAAGATGCCCTCCAAGTAAAAGTAGTGGCTGGACTGAACTCCAGCCCAGTCAACACTGGAGCAATTCTCAATGTTACTAATGACATACAGCCAGATATTGAAGAAGAATATACCCATACAGAGTGACTCTATAACAGTACAATTAATTCAGCACAAAAATAAATTTGAATAATACCATCATGAACTATGTCCTCCTCCTCACTGCATCATTTCACTACAATGTCATTGCACCGCTGCAGACGTGCAGTTATTTTGATCTTAACTACATTTGCATATATTAAAAGAGGTGCATCTCTTAAGATCTAAGTCTTTCAGAATGAATGCTTTCTTTTGTATTGAATAATCAGGAATATGACCTAACTTATGAAATGAAAGTATTTCCCAGGAAATAATTTTCTAAAGAAATGCCATTCCAGGACATACTTCTCAAAGTCTGCTTCAAGACTGCAGACTTTGTGGAAAGAGCCACCAGAGAGCCAACTGGAATAGAACACCACAAAAGGAAGGAAAGTTTGGGGAGAGAAAGGAAAGGACCAAATACAGCAACACACTTTAAAGGTGAGGGACAGACATAACTATAGCAAATAGCAACTGATTTTGGCCTGGGAAGACTCATTACAATTGGTGGGAATATTAAGGAGAGAATATATGAGGAGGATTGTGGAAAGAGCCCTATGTGGCAGCTGCTGGTAGGCTTAGAAGGGTAAAAAGAGTGATAAAAAACTAAAAATAAAAAAAATCTAAAACCTCAGGGTCCAGGTCAGAAATGAATCAGTTTTTAAGACTCATGCACAGCTTCTTCCAGCTCTCTAAACAAGCCCAGCTAAGGTGGCTGGCTCTGGGGGCCAACAGCTTTTCTGCAGCTGGTAGAGGGGCTCACTTTCTGCAACTGATGTATAACAGCCTTAATACTCTTATCCCAAATAGAACATCATTGGCTTCAGGACTTTTTTTCCTCTTTTGTTCTTGAATTTTCAGATGTTAGCCTAAACAATTTTATCCATCTTACTTCAAGGAAGAAAAGCAACTTGTGCAGGAGTTTAGACAAAAAAGTTGAAGAAATTTAAATTATCCTGGTAAGCAGCTTTGGTATTCCTCTGGGAACATCTTAAAACTTTCAGACTGCAAGCACACACACACACCCATAAACAGTATCTTATAAAAGCATTCCACTCATTTTATCCAATGTAGGTTGTTGTGGTTACCCACCCCCTCCTCTAACTCACGATGACATATTAGCACCTCACAAGGTAGACAAGAAAATTCCATACATTATTCAAAACCTGATTCCTTGATTTCCTTAAGGCAGTTTGGCAATTGTATGTTAGTTGGAAGATACAATCAGAGAAACTTGGCACTGTGCAGTTTCTCAAACATACCTGTCTCCATCCTTCCCCAGCATTTTTAAAATATTCTTTTTTTAAAAATTTTTATTTTAAAAATTTATACACAAATAAAATCTTAAAATAAATAACTAAATGGAAGACTAACATTTTGCATTTTGTTTGAAATGCCACTAAGTTGGCACTTTCTTTGATCATTCCCAGTAAATATGGCCAAAGTTTTAACTTCTGCCCAACACCCCTCTCGTTTTAAAACACTATTTCCCCACCTCCCAGCAGTAGCACAGACCTACATAACTTCTTCATTTAGCTGCTTATTGTTTATTTTCTTCCTCAAATCCAACTTGGCTCTATTTAATTAGTCTATGGATGCATCATCTGATTTCTCTGCTCTACTAAAATAAGATTCAGCCTTTACTTTGCTCCAGCAAGAGAGTCTAACATTCATTTAAGAATCGCTGTGTAGGGAGATGCATAGACAACTCCCTTGCCATTAGCACAAGTGTCAAGACCAGTCACGTCAGACTCTTTCTGCAGGTGGATGGAAGAGGTGTGAAGTCTAAAAGGGTAGCAGGTGAAGGAGGGGAATTGTTGTCACCTTGTTTTTCTGTGCTGCTGCTTTTGAGATGTGTGAGAATGAAAGACTGTTCCTATGACTACCTTTCAAGTACAAAACATTTACCAAGGGTCAGAAACCAGTCAGCTACAGCATTGTCTGTTTCAAAGGCACAAAGTCCTTTAAACTTTGCATTCAGTGTTTTCTCTTGACGTGGAAATTAAAGGTTTAGGACAACTCTTTTTGTGTGTTGCAGTGACATTTCAACTTAATTGGCATTAATTCTCAAAAGAAACTGTTAACAGAAAGTTACTCCTTTTAAAGCCTGAACTGTCTCAACAAATAGAAAAACAAACTGACTTGAACCAAACACCAAATTGAACCCAGAAATAATATGCTGGACACACAGGATTAGTCCATCCACATTAAAAAACACCAAACAGGAAGAGCCCTCTGAGTTATCAGACCTACTAAAACTTGCAACATCAAAATCTAATACTTTCCACAATATATGATTGAGCTCAAGCCTAAATTAGCTAGATAACTCTGTCTCTATATCCCCAGAGGAATGTTGTTCCAGAAGCTGACTGGTTTGATGGCACGAACCTTCTGTAATATTCAAAGTAAATGTCTGAATGTCCAAATTATCCACATGACTATGCCAATACTGACCTTCACCTTACTTGTGTGCTCTCTTTTTTTCCCCTTACTGGAAGTGTTAAAGGAAGCCAAATTTTGGGGTTGCTTATATTTCTTAATTCATTCCCTGTAGGAAATGCTTTCCAGTTCTCATAATCCTTCCCTGAACCCATCTCTGAGGAAAATACATAAGACCAAACCCATATAAATCCTCAAGGTATACAAGTCTGAGTTGAAACTACCTTTCTCAAAACCAGTCTCACCTGGCTTTGGTCCCATGGTTTATTTTCAAATTTTAAAAACTGTTATACTTTTAACCACACTGTCTTGGCCCTACCTACCATTATCAGCAGCACATGTTCTCTAGTTGATACTCACAAAGATGGTTTCTCTCATGATGTGCCCAGTAATTTTGATCTTTACTCCATTACAATCACCTGTTTCCAGATTCAGCACTGCAGAACTCTACCAACCCCCCAGAAGTCTTAGCACCTTTCATTGAACTGACATCAATCCAAGTGGTTTCCGTTTCACTTGCATTTCCTCTAAGTTATTACAGCAACACTCTGATGACATTATAATATCACGTACTCTAGTGCCACTCAATAACTTCTATTTCTAGGTTTCAGTTGTATCCTTCAATATTCATGTTCTGCAATGACTGCTAGGCTATTACCTAATGGCTGTGAGATCCAGTCTAACGTTTTGCAATTCAAATTATTCCATTTCATACCCCAAGCTCTTGGTATTTGCACAGAAGTGTTTCAGCTTAGCTTGCACTTCAGCTAACACAGCCTTAACTGCACTGAAAGCTAGTGTAGTAATAACCAGTAGATACACACCTGACTACTATTCTCAGAAGTATTTATTGCACTTTACTTTTATTCTAATAATTGTCTATTGTTCTCTACAGTTTCATCACTTTATCTGCTATGCTATCCTTGGTTTTCTACCTCTTTTCATATATACTTTAAAGAAAAAAAATAGGCATTATGCAAATCTATCACATTTTCAATTTCAAGTTTCTCTTCAGCAAAAGCATGAATTCTCAATGCCAGCAAGCCATTTCTCTAGAGACTACAGTTTGATCTCATTTTTTCAAAGACTCTTCTTGCAGTAAATGCATTTTAAATGGTCAAAATTTTCAAATCCTCTCTGTAGGAAAAGGTCTCGAGTGATACATCTCTGTTATCCTGCTATATCTTTGTTCCAAGGCCTAGGAGAGCTCTGTTCAATGTCAAGTAAGCCTGCACACAGCCATGCAGCTTCTCCAACCCCACTGCATTCTTCCAAAAGAAACCTTCAATATCTCTGCTGTCTGCAGTCACAAACATACACCAGCAATTACCCTCCATTAGCCAGATTTCTCTTCAGCCTTGTTTTTCAGAGCCCCAAGCCTCTGCTGGGATATTGAACAGATAGGTTAAATGGACTTACCAGTGGATTTACCGCTTTGTTCAGCACATCTGTAGACATAGAATTTCGCAAATGCCTGTCTCTACATTTTACCACTATGCCCAAGTCTTACGCAACCTCCAGCCTGTAAGATTTTGGTGTCTTTTGGCAGCACTCGCACAACCAACACCAGAGATGCCAGCAGACCACAGCAACATCAACTGCTTCATCATCAACCTCACCTCTCACAACACAACCTTTTATATTACCCATGCAGCACAGGCTCCTCCCCACACCACGATTGGCTGTCTTAACTGTCCCACCCAGTGCCACAGCTGAAACCTATTCAGGTGGAGGCCACGCAGCTGAAACCCATCTAAGCTGACGTTATGTTTTCCCACAGGTGCCCCCATGGCAAAGCAATAAAATAAATAAAATAGGTTAGCAGGCTTGGAAAAGAGGTTCCCTGCAACTTAACATTTGTTTCACCTTCCCCCACCCCCAAAGTAAAAAGAGGTATGAACTTCACCACCATAGGTTACATGGAGCTTCTAGTGACTCATTTTCTAACCATTAGTAACAGGGGTGGGGGATCTCACAGAAAAATACAAGGGTAATTTCTGAATATGCTCTCTTTTTAAAAGTTAGTAGTCATACTCCTCTAGATATCAAAAATCCAAGTATCCAACTAGAAACTTAAGGCAGTAAACATTCAAAGCCACAGAAGAGGATGTGACACTTGTTCTCTACTCACAGCACAGCAATGCAGTCTTAGTTGAGAGAACTTCAGGGTACTACCATAGTAAGAAAGCTCTGAATCTTAAATGGTGCCTTGTCACTTTTCTTAAGCAACAATAAATAAAATTATGACAAAGCATGAAAGCAGCAGCCACAAATCAGTATTTCTGTCCTCTTCAATTGTAAACTGAAGTCAGAAGCAATTTAGAATAAGAAACAATAGCTAGCACTATCCCTGTCACTAGGAGATACTGATAGAAAAACAAGCTCTCTCTTTTCTAAAGGAAAACGTGAAATGAAAAAAACCACATGCAGAATACAAGCAACAAAGACAAAAAGTTGTGGTTTCTCCTGACTGAAAAGTTATTTCTCATTAAGAAAAAGTTAATATAGCAACTCTGTTCTGGATCCTTAAGACAGGTTTCTAAATAGTCTAGGTAACACTTCAAACTCCTTTGTGATTAAACTATGTACAAGAAGCTAGACTTATAGTTCAGAAAGTTATGATGGAACCCTAATTCTATTTGGCATGATTGTGCACTTCCTTCTGTGATAAGAACAACAAATCTTTTTAGCACGTATTTTCTGAAAGTATTTGGTCTCCATGTTTTCACTGTTAAGCTCTAATATTATTCACACATACTTGAAGTAAATACAAATATTTTTGCTCATTTTATATGTTGTCTCAATCTCAGTAACATAGCTTGTAATAACATTGTGTGACTCAAAGAAAAACAACATCTTTCTCTTCCATTGAGCTCCTTGTTCTAATCATCATGCAAAACAGATGCAGTAGCTGGCATACTTTGCTTCTTTCTACTGCTATATGATGTTAAAAAATGGAGGGAGGACAAATACAGTAACAGTTGCACACAACCATAAAAGTACAAGTTTGTTTTTATCAGCACTTGGCTTTCTCTACAGAGAAGATGCAAACAGGAGCACTATCAAAACACTACATGAATTCAAAACCAAATGTATTTTTGCACCAAATCCAAAGTTTATGGACAGAATTACTTTACACAATTACCAGATTAAGCCACATATTTTCACCAGAAAGCTTAATATATGCAAATACCTTCCTTAAGCTATTTGAAATATTGAATCTGTTCTCTCAGTTCAGACCATATCACAGAAGCTTAAGACCCTAAACCCGAAGTTATAAGTGCATCTTTTGAAGTACTAAAAATGCCAATGTCAATTATCTCCATTTATATCACAGCATCCAGGAGCTATCCATCTGTTCACACAACACAACTTCACCAATTCTACAGGAAAAAACCAGAAAGGCCAGACATCCTCATATTTGAAATGCAACTGTCACCACTTCTCTCGAGTACAGAAATGCAGTAACTGCTACAAACACAAGAGGGAACACAACTTCTACCACATCTGCTGAAAGCACACATCACTAATTTTCCCAGGGCATTTCATGGCCATCAACTTCCTCCTTCAAGGCAGTCTGGCCCTCCTGCAGGCATTAACCTGACCCTATTTCTTGTCCACTCAACCTCCCTTTTCCGGCAGCTATTTAATTTCAGGCACAATGTAAGCCACTTCACTCTGACAAAGTCTGAGTAACTTGCCTGTAACACATACTCAGACATGTCTAGTAAAACGAGAAGGGCAGGTTTGATGCACACAAGATGTTTTAAAGCCAAAATAATAACCCTACTAGTATTTTACAATTGGTTTCCAGATTCTTTTTCAGCAAATGACAGAGCTCTGTTAGACTTAACACATCCACTTGAACACACACACACACACGACTCCTTACTATCAACCTTGCTTCATGTCATTTTTAATCCAGCTTGATATCCCACATACTTGCTATATTTATAATACACAGGTCAGCAGACTTCTGGTCTTTGACTTTCTTTTATTTATTATTTATTCCTTTTCTTTAATATTCAAGTACCTTTTTTTTTAACCCAGCTGCAACTTGGAGATTTCTTTGAAGACAAACTTGGTAACCCGTATTTCATAAAAATGATAAAAAGATGGAAGTTCCAGACATTATGCAGGTACAAGAAAGCTAAATGCTAGCCTGTAAAGAAGCTACATGCATGAATGGATGGGATTAAAGGGGAAAAACTGCTTCCTGAAAACCTGAAGTAGGATTGATCATATAAAAGATAAGTGGGATATATAAACACATATGATACCTAAACTAATTCATCTGGGATAAAGAGACCAACTCATTGGTAGGACTTCTGGGTAGCATTAGGTAAATAAATGAGAAAAGCATTCCGGTTTTAGCCTGGGATTAGACAGCAGGTAACTCTCAGTATGCCTGATTGCATCTGTATTTTTTCATACACAATAGGAACCAACTTGTAACAATGCACAACTTGCTTATTATGACTTTTATAAATTTTAAAAAACACTGAACCGCCTATTTAACTGCAGAAGGCCCTTGGGCCAAACAGAGAAAATAGGCAGTGTAGATGTGCATCCTTAAATGGAAACTAATAAGGAAATCTGGTAAAATCTTTAAACTTACTACTCACATTAGCAGGTTTTTTATGTATTACAGCAATTTCTACAGCAGCCTCCAGAGGATAAGAGAATGGTATGCCCTCAGAGGACAGGAAATACTGAGGCATCAAGTTCTGCTATTGAAGAGGAGAAGAAAAAGACAAGCTAGTCCCAAAAGAATAGATAAGAAAAGATTAATTCAGTGCTCTCATAGGGACACCAAACCAAAGAGCTGCTAGGAAAAGTAAAAGAACAGAAATAATGCAAATTTTATTTACTAATTTACAAATCCATGCTTTGTAACTTATGAAACTCATCAAGAAGATACAGGTAGCTCAAGATTTCTTTCACAGCAAATCTCTGTAGATGCAGATAGGACCAAAGCCTGCATATTGTGGGGCTAACTCTTGTTGGGCTGTATGTTTTATGCAAAGAAAGAAGAAAAAGAAGAAGGCATAGGGGAAACTCTAAGCTCCCAAGCACTGTGTTACCAGAACCATCTAACAAATAAATCTGACATAATGCTGCAATAGAAACCTACAGTTTTTCCAAAGGTTTTGTTTCGATATTAACAATCTCTTTAGCGCTAGCTTCAACTAAAAGAGCAAATTTTTCATGTAATTGGGGACCACATATACTTGCCATAATTGTCTTTGGGCTGCTACGTGCAACATAAAGCCTATATTCCAATGATTCCTCCATAAGGCCAAACAGCTTTCAGATTCCTTTGTGAGCCAGGGCCAGGCCAAGTACAGAAACAAAAAGAACACATACATATATAATGCATAATTGTCAAGAATTTCTTCTAAAGGTAAACCAATTACAACCAACTATCTTACCTGAGCTTCGTGTATCAAGGCATTGCCTTCAAGAAACTCATATTGATTGCTTCTGATTTTTCCCCTCTTCCCTGAAATTTTCATTTTTCTACAAATCTTTCTCACTCCCATTCAAACAGACTGCATTGAATTGAGCAGTAACAGTCTGAAACTGCCGTACTTCTGGTTGCCACTCCTCCCTTCTTGGGGAAGGCACCACCCCCATGGCAAGGGGAAGAAAACAAATACATGCTAATTCTCAACACCAATGAGCACCGGTATCAACACAGACTAGCACACCTGGCTGGGACCAGTAACAGCCAGAACATCATTTGTTTCTGCTGCCCAGCACTAACACCACAAAAAAAAAAACAAAAACAAAAACAACCAACCAAACAAAAAACAGTCAGGCAGAGTAACTCCCCCAACAACTTCAGCAACACAGCTCAAACCTCGTCATCAGCCTTCTACTCTTGCTTCTCGTTCTGCTGTACTAAACCAGGGGACAGGCACCTCAAGATGCTCAGTAACATAACTTGGATTTAATGTCTGTATGTTCCTTTTAAACACAGATGAATCATAATCCCTGAAGGTTATGGTTTTCCATACTTGCAAAACTGCTCCTGATGGGATTAATTCTTGTAATAGCATAGCTGATCACCACCATTAAACAAATACAAAAAACACATAATCAAGCAGATGAACGTACGCAAATAAACAATTTCCTACAATCTGAAGGGACTTGGTGGCATGTCTAGAGAATGCCATAGTTTTATTTTTTAGCCTAAAATTTAAGCAAAGCATTCAAAAACAAATTTCTTCAGCCTCCTAGAGTACTGATTATCTATATCCAGCTGCTTCAGTATCTGTGTTGTTTTCTGCTGCCAATCTTCTCCAGCCATGTTCATTTCATGAGAGCACCTAATCTGCCCCACTGAGCCTGATTACAGACTAGACATGGCTAACTATAGACTGGTGTCATCCTGTTGTCAACAAAATAAATCATTCCTCAGAGAGCTCTTTACAAGGTGGCTCTGTTTTCCTAAAAACCTTGGTAAATAAAACAGGCCTGGAAATCACAGATAGATGGATGTTAGTGCTGGGGTCCTGCAAATGCTTTTCCTTTCAATGACTGCTCACTCCACCAATGACTGCACAGCTTCACTTTTGCTTCTCTTACATCCTAGTTCTCCACCACACACATTCTGGTTAACTAGGAAAAGAAAGAAAAAATCCAAATCCTATCTGAGTCTTCACATTCAATCAGCCAATGCATGGTATATGTGCAGAGTAAACATTTCAGACATATCAGAAAGGGCAATGATTTACTTAATGAATTGTGAAACTGGGACCTCTGCTTACTCACAGGACTTTCATCTCAAAGGGACAAAATTCTGGTCCTACATGTTGAGCCTTGGAAGACTCAGACTCTAGAACACAAATTATAGGCCTGACAGCTTGATTTATTCATTTTCCTAAGGAGCTGTGTGGTGGTTTTAAAGTTACAAAGACATTAGTGTGTCTGAATGCTTGTGCCTCCCAGAAGGAAAGTAATTTTCCATTTTCAGGATGAAAATGGTACTGTAACTGGTATATTCTCTCACTTTGATGAAGAAAGCCATTTCTGAGCAGGTTGTCCTGACTGGAAGGATATAAAGAATGGAGCAGCTAACTAACAAACACTTCTGATAAAGAGACAAGCAGCACCAGTAATTCATTTTTCTGCTCCTTACAGTCCACTGCTGCTACCAACAAAAATCAAGCTGACCTGAATGGATAAAGGAGCAGAAGGCAACAACTGATCAACTTCATGAAATTATCTTCAGAAAAAATACCTCATACCTAAGTATTATTGATAGAGGACACAAAAAACCACTGTGGGAAATTGGAATTTTAAAATTAAATTGGGCTATCTGAAGAAAAAGTGGATGATTAATTCTGAGAATGTTTTCTAGTTGAATTAACATTCTAAATAGAGTATTGATGTTGAGATGAGCTACCATTTCACCTACATTTGAAAAAATATTTAAAAACACGATTGTGAGTTAAGTATTTTGTCCACTTGTGACAGCACAGAATTCTTTCCCACAGGAATTCTACTGAAAGTTTAATAAATATAAGATAAGTTGCATGTTACTGAGAGTGGCTTTTGGAAACAGGCCGTCAGAGTTCTGTCCAATCAGTCCCGGGGGGGGGGACTGGTCTCATTCAATCCAAACAGCCTTCTCGCGTGTATGTAAATCTGTTAATAATTAAATAAATTCACTTAGCATTCTCTCAAGATTGTGGAGTCCCCTTGCTCCGCTTTCGGTCCAACAGCGACATCCACTGCTGCTGCAAAATCTGAGAGGCGTATCAGATAGTGTATTATTTAGTCTCAGTAGGAAGGAGAACAAACACACACAACACAAGCAGTCTAAGTTTTCATGGAACTCATCACTGTTCCAAGATAGAAAAGGCTTCTGGGTACCTACAGCCCAAAAAAAAAAGCTGAAAACCTGCTGGCTTTATAGGGGCACACCCGCCTGCAACACTGGGATTAACATGCAAGACAACTGAAGTACAAGTGTAAGCAAAGGAGATTTGCCTTCCACTACGGTCATTAATTATGGCATCCTGGACAAAACCTTACCTCCCAGATACATACCTAGAATTTCCTGTGCAGTTTCAGATAGATACTATTCTTCTCTTTGTCCTTAGCTATGTAGTTCTATTAAATGGTTGCTGCATTTTACGCCAAATATAGTAAAGATAAAGAAAGAAAAAACCCAGTAACAGAAAAACTGGCATGTACCAGTGTATAGTTCATGTATCTGGTTGCACAGTGTTTGGAACCATTTCAAAGAGAAGGGAGAAGAGGAGCAGTATCAAAATTAAATATTTCACTTCTCTATTTTGGGCTAATCCTTAAAAGAATCCATAATGTGTCTAGTAGTAAATTAAACTCTCATCTCAGCAACAAAATGATCCTACATTCACCCCAGGGAGAGAGGTGCTGGAAGCCAATCTGAGCATGAGAGAAGCAATTTACCCAAAGCACCTTATGCTTGGACTAATCTGAACAGCACAGAGACTGTGAGGCATCAGCTCAAAACCGACGTAAATTAGAGCAATCCCAATTGAGTATGAAGAGAGAAACCTAACAGCTTAATCTGCCTCTGTCCCAAAATCCAGTAGTGTACTTCTGGTCTTGCACTCCAGAGAGGATGATCAGGGGTGGGACATCTATTTAGTGATGAGAAAAAGAGCCCTGCAGACAAAACATATCTCAGGTTTCGCAGTAATCCTGCTCTGGCTGCAGCAGTGCCAGGCCAACTTGTCACAGAAAACAGCTGTGTCACCAGCTGCCATGTACCAGAGGCAGGGCACATTGTTCTAGGACATTTCATACATCTTAAGACATACCAGTAACATTTATGCTGTCTATTTACTCTACAGCAGAGCATTTAAAACACAAAAAAAAAAAAAAAAAAAAAAAAAACAAAAACAAAAANAAAAAAAAAAAAAAGAAAAAGGATAGTTTAGCGCCTAATATCTGCTTTGCAGTAATCATATTTTACTACAACTCTTTGCCATACCTGGCCAGAGCTGAGGTTGTCTCTTTTTAGGTCTCATACTGCCTGGCAGCTGCTTTGCTGTTTTTCTCACATGGCAGGCATCACTCAAGTTGAATTTAGAAAATGCTTTGTTCATTTGTTTTGTTTTCATTTGTAAGTCTTCAGGTTAAGTGAAAGGCTAAGTACAGATTCAAGCATGCAGTCTGTATCTATTTAAATATATGTCAAAATTTTGAAATGCTATCATACCAAAATACTTCCATCAAATCCCTTATCCATAGGAAAGGAAATACAAGGAGGCCTAGCTTGAGGTCAAATTTCAGTCATTAAATTAGCACAGCTCCCATTGACAGCTGCATTCTCTGCCATTTTATTACATTTCCATGGATGCTGAGAAAACAATTAATATATTTGTCTAGCAATTTGCATATTAAACGAAAGGAAGAAAGCTAAATAAAAAGTGGTTGAAGAAATACAACAGCAAGTTCTGACCCTAGATCATTGGCTAGAAAAGTATAATTTGCCTCTTTTTATGTCATCAAAGGACTCAATCCCATAGTACCAGTTGTGCCCCCTTCCTTTGTTGTGTCTGCTGAGTTGTGCTTCGAGGGTTGAAGAATACCAGTCCACCAGTGACTGCTGGCAGATGGACACAGATTCCAGCCCAGCACTGCACTTGAGAGCAATGTAACTTTTGTTGTTGTTGTTACTAAATTATGTGTTTCAGTGACAGCATTCAGGGAACTTTATTGGATGAAAAGTCATCCAGTACAATAAACATGGTTATCCTGTACCAACAGATTACAGAATACTCATCATTCCTCTATTTCATATGGTGGAACTCAATACTACCTGGGAGGCTTTGTATGCTCTTTTGCCTATCTTTTTCTGTCACAATGCTTAATTAAAAGATTATTTATTCCTGTACTAGATTGAAAAATTACATTCACATGGAAAAGGGTGAGTGGATTTTTTTTAATTAATTTTTTGACTATGACTTGAACAAGATTTTTGATAGCAATGCAACTAATATGTAGGCTACTGAAAATAAATTGCATTTTATTGATAAACTCTATTACAATTTAAAAATCTTTTACTTTACATTTGAAAAACATTTTTACACAGGCACAGGGATGTTATTGGAAAACAAAGGACTACTTTTGAGGTTGAGTTGATAGGGATTTGTTGGTGCTTTTCTTTAAAAAACAAACATACAAAAAGAAAAAAGACAACAGCTATCTGTCATGCCCTCAATAAGCTACACTTAAATTTTATAAAGGAAAACAAAGGCAGAAACTAGAGGAAATACAGAACTGGCATCTTTTCCTTTGTTCTCCCAGCATTTCTGTCATTTCTCATTTTTCTGGTCTAAGATTTTCTCAAAGTGCCCAAGGGTTTGTGCAGTTGACTTACTTGCAGCTGCCCTCCTCTCACTACCCAAAGGAGACATACAATGAAACAGTTTAGATAAACTTTATTACTTTGTATTTAATTTCTGTAGTCTAAAACAACGCACACAACTAAACTTCAAAGTTTCATCTTCTTTTTCTCACAGCTAAATTAATAGAACTTGTAAACAGAAGAGCCTCAAAAACTGAGGAAAAAAATCAATGAGGACAGCAAAATCAACCAAGAGACTGTCACTTCACCTCCAGTGACCATCCTTTTAATCCTTATAAAACATTCTCATCCTAGTCCCTCATACCTACCTCGTACTTCAATTATCCCTGGCTGTCATTAGAGGAACTACCGATTCTTTCTTGCCTCAAAACTAATTTCCACCATTTCCAACATCAGCACTCTTCAGAAAAATCATTTTTCCCAAATCTTTCCCAGTTTCCCAGCATCGTACCATGTTTGAGGTAGACATTCCCTAAAATACTGTTAAATAGTTTTATCTATCACACTATTAAAAAAAAAATCAAATTGTATTTCAGCCAGAAAGTCCAAACTTTTGTGTTGTAAAGAAAGTAATTAAACCTCCTGCATTCAGTGTGAAGAGCAACACTGCATTTTAGATTAAGGCAGAAAACTACCACTTTTAAAGACACAAAGAACAAAGAGAAATAAATATTTCTGTATACGGCAATACATAGTCCTAACCAGATCATTAAGTAATTCTTAATGATAGTGTACTACAACTAAGCTGAAGAACAGGAAACTGGGCTGGTGAGCAGTTAACAGCACACACAAAACTGCCTCTGCAGTCAGGGACAGAGGCACAAGGGAACCAGAAATCTTGCCAAAAATCCTTCAAAGAAAGAATTCATATTCAAACCATAACTCAAAGCAAGACTTTTAATAAAGCCACCAATGTGTTCCGGTTTTAATAATAATGCAGATTTAATACTGAAGACCTTAACTGAAGTTAATTTCTTGAGCTGATCTGAACCTTCTGTTCCAGTGAAGTCACCAACTCTGACCAGCAAACTGCCCTGCAGAGTGAAATTCAGAGCACACATCCAAGGAGACAGCTCTCCCACTACGTCCTACTTCCATGAATGAAAAACAGAGCTGCAAAACACCAAGTGCCAGCTCAGGGCAGCACAGAAGTAAGAACTGTGCCAAAGCAGAGCTTAATGCAGTGCTGACACAGATGACAACGTTCAAGCTTTGTTTTTCCAGATTAAGGTAATTTCAAAATCTACAAATATGGATGTTAATCTAAATTTCTTCCAGGTCGGTGTTTATTTAGTTCCAATGTCATCTAACTTCTGGCAGTCACATACAAAGGAAGATTTTATGCCTTATCCCTTAAGCAAAGGGTGATTAAGAAGCACCAAAATTCCAAAGGAACTATGAGAGAGATCTTACCTATTTCATCTGCAAAAATGACTGTAAGCTATTTCTTATGACACCGAATTAAATATTAATGTTCCTTAATATTACTCTTAATATTAAGAATACTTGCATGTTAAATATTAAATCCACAACTAAAAGTAAGATTGGAAAATTACTTGCAAAAACTGTTAGATAACTATGCCCTGTAATAATATGAATTCAGTTGCTATTATCCGGAATCACTACCCCACTGAGCTAGAAGGGGATACACACACTCTGACTCAAAACATTTCCAAAATGATGTCAGAGAGGCACAAGGTAATAGTACAAATGGACACAACAGGAAAAGTGTTAATTCTGTGTAGGCACAGCAGCAGAAGCTTCTATGAGAATGCTTATTTCTGCCTTTTGGTTTGACAGGTACCTCTGGTCACCACTTGTGTTTTCTCCCTTGCTGCCCTTCTGGCATTTTATATATGTCCATTTATACAAGAGCACTCAGCCCTAGGCTTTTCCCCCCTCCCAACTTCAGTAAAGTGACTAAAGCATCTACATAGGCCAGTAAGAATGGCAGTAATTTATGAAGTAATCCTGCTATTTGCAAATACCATATTCTCTATCAATTTAGGGTACCAAGTACAAATTAAAATGTTCTTGAAAACTGAGGGTTGAAAGTATTATATTGATTCATTCTGAATTTTTAGGTTGACATTGATTTTAAAGTTTTAGATTTGGCAGCTCAGGTACAACACGGTCTCAAGCTCACACAAACACCCATCTTTACTTGAGCCATTAAGTGCTTCCCTGGGCAATCCAGCCCAAAAATTTCTATTTCCTTATGTTTCCCATGTGCTAATGAGATGTTAAGCTGGTAATGCTGTAGCCACAATGATTCAATAACAGACAAGGCAAGGCTTGCAGGCCAGGACAGCACCCACACCACCATAGGCTGCATAACCTGTGCAAACAGTTTGCTTCATTGCACAGATGGTCACAGAATCACAGAAAGGTTTGGATTAGAAGTGACCTTAAAGATCATCTCATTCCAACCCCCTTGCCATGGGCAGGAATACCTTCCTTCAGACCAGGTGGGTCAAAGTCCCGTGCAATCTGGCCTTGAAAACTGCCAGGGTTGGGACATCCACAGATTTTCTGGGCAACCTATTCCAGCATCTCACCATGCTCACAGTAAAGAATTTTTTCCTAATATAGGATATAAACCTGCCCACTTTCAGTATTAACTCATTACCCCTTGTCCTGCCACTCCATGCCCAAGGGTCCTTCTCCAGCTCTCTTGCAGCACCTTCAGGGTGCTATAAAAGTCTCCCTGCAAGCCTTCTCTTCTCCAGACTAAACAACCCCACCTTTCTCAGCCTGTCTTCATAGGAGAGGTGCTCCAGCCCTCTCACCATCTTTGTGGCCTCCTCTGGACTTGTTCCAACAGGTCCACATCCTTCTTTTGCTGGGACCCAGAGCTGGATGCAGCAGTGCAGGCAGAGTCTCACCAGAGCAGAGCAGAGGGGCAGAATCCCCTCCCTTGACCTGCTGTCCACGGTGCTTTGGATGCAGCCCAGGGTATGGTTGGCTTCCTCTGTGTCCTTCTCTCTGCCCCAAGGATATTCCAATAAACAGAAAAAAATGCAATTCCTGCTACACATCTCAGCTTTCCCCTGACTTATAAGTGAAAAATGAATTATTTCACGATGAAAAAAAGTATCAGAAAATTAGCATAAAATATATTTTAAACCCACAACTTTTGTACCCTATGCTGTTTGTAGAGTTTTAAAGCAATGTCAAAGAAAGTTTAGAAAGCTTCTAAAATGTTGCATTTATAGACAAAGTGTTAGTTTCTATAGAAAAACTAATGGGTTTCCAATATATTTCTTTGGTAAATGGGTTAACTAAATTAGAATTTTGGATTTGGCCTGCCTTTTTTTTTTTTTTTTTGTGTCATTGTTTTTAATTAAGTTGGTCCCTTGCCTGGAGCAGCCAGAGTTGTTTACCCACAATGGCCGTGAAATTCCCTGTGCTTGATGGTTTAATTATCTGCTCATTGCCTGGTAATTCTTTCAAGTCTTTTTTCCTTTTTTTTTCAATATGGCACAGCAGACAAGAAGAATCATGTGTCTTTGTTCAATCTTATGAACTTACTTACACTGTTCCCTTCTTCCCATATGATGACTTTTAAATTGATGGATTAAGGCAGTGTCTATTTTCAAGACAGTATAAATTATTTTGTTTATTTTTTTCAGTTACCTGAGCTGCTGCAGTCCATGACCTGTACAAACACCTGCTGCCTACAGACATTACAGGATCTGAATTTTGTTTATTTTTTTGGTTGCATCACCTGCCAGATGCAGAAAATTCTACTGAGAAGAGTATGGCAAGTTCCATGCACCTCCCACCTCAGCACTGTCTGATTCTTTTAGTGGTCTGGCTGTGATGAGAACTAGGTCTGAAAGCTATGAATATCCTTCACCAGGCTAGAATGGGAGCAACACTATTTGGACAGAAACAGAACAAGCTGAAAGATAACCATGCATGAAGAAAGAGGAAAATCCAGTATCGCTGACAAGCGGGCAAGTTGGCTGTAGTATGAAAGAGACTTTACAAGTTTTCGACACTAATGAACAGTTCTCATTAAGTTTCAAAAAAAATTTATGTCATCTTTCATTAAAAAAGAAAACCCAGACTGCTTAACAGTATGTAAGAATAGAATGTACTGTAGTCTAAAGAGGCAGCCAGCTTATCTCCTCACAGACACAGAAGTTCTGCAAATGCAAACAGGAACAAAACAAACTTCAAGGCGAGATGGAAAGTAGCCAAGCACACAAAGACTTGTCTTCATTGTTAAAGATCCAGGAAAGCTGCAACACCGAGACTGGCTATGGCATGCTCCTTTTCCCATCTGGTAGGCAAATTTTTATTAGCCCCAGTGTTTTTATGGCTCCCCAGAGGTGCCCTGCTCTGCAGACACCAGCTCTCCTCCAGTTCGCCACTGCCATTCAACAGAAGCACATCTTACCTTGCCTCTTCAAGGATTCCAAATTCCAGTCTGACCCTCAGCCCAATGAGTGCTTCCAAGATGACTTACACTTCCTACCAAAATACCAGCACACCTGGGTTTCTCTTACCATCTTGTCCCTTCTCTGCATTTCCAGAATCAACATATGAGAGGCTAAATTACTGGTAAGTTTTAAAATTTCATTTTTAAATTAAGATTTTATTTGTTTTTAGAAAACAAAACCGCAAAGCCGAGATCTTACAAAGTGCTTCCTTGAGCTTCAGCAAACCTACAGCACTGGAAATGGGGTCAGAATCTGCTCCCATCACTTAAGGGAGGTGAGAGATGTGTGACATTGCTGACTATACAACGAAGACTCTTTTGAATTATTTACTACAGCAGAACAAACAAATCATCTGGGTGTAAACCTGCAACACTGTTCCAAATACAGAAATGAAAAACTAGGGTCAAAACTGACAGGCTGGTATTGTCTTTCAAAATTGCTTAAAAATATATCTTCTTGCACTTCATAGTTCAATTTTCATGAAAGTATTTCTACCTTCACCTTCAAACTTTAGTAGGAGATATTGCTCTTCTAGAACACAAAAACAGATTCTCAAAGCCGATGTTTTTCAGAACTTAGGAAGCATCTGCCAAGACAAATTCCCACAGACATGGGTTAGATCTTAAACAGTATTTTATTTAAAATAGGCAAAATGGTTTATGTTTTACAGGGTTTTGACCCCCCCCAATCTGGAACAGTTCATGAGGATAAAGCTAGCTCTTCTTCGTTTAAAAGGGTAAAAAAAAACCCAAAAAGAAAGACATAGCCATAAACATCAGATCTCTGCTTCAGGTAAAATTCCCAAGCATGTAATTCTATTTTAACATACCAAAATTGATTGTTAAGGTAATTTCAGAGTACTGAAAATGAGTAATCATAATTTTTCTTTTTAAAAAGAGTACAGTTTTTCTATATTTTACTCTTGATATAAATCTTAATAAATATTCATAGATAACTCTAGGACACCTCATTAACAAGCTGTTCAACAAGCAGAGTAAGTGCTGAATTAGGTATTTTAAATAATTGCTATAAATATATCTTCTCAGAGTAACATGGAAGCGATTGTAGCATGTTTCCTAGTGGAATATCAGATTTTATTTAAGTATGGTAGCCAACAAACAGCACCACCTGGAAGAAGGCTTCAAGGATTGGTTCCAGTAGAAAAAACAAGTGGAGGACTCCAGATGGGTTGACTTCCTTTTGTCCCCACTGCTCAGGTAAGGAGACTTGTTCCCAGAACCTCTGGAGACTCTTTGCTTTTTTTAATAAACTGGTGCTTAGCATGCTTCTACTTTTGTGCAAGATTACCACAGCTTGCCATTGAACTAACACCGTTGAGTCAAAACCAACAAACAAAAATAGCTGTGAATCCTGAACCGATACAATCCAAACTGAGACATGGTATCTCAATTTAGAGTTGGAGTTCAAGCAACAGCTAAGATTCAGAGCTGTCAAGGAGGATTTACGCCAGGTTTCCTTCGCTGAAAGCTATGAATGATAAAAGTTAAGTCTGTATTTTTGAAAGACTACATAGACATAGAGGGTCACTACTTACAGTGTCCCTCAAGAACCCATACATACATTCAGTAAGTCTCTAATCATAGGTTTACTTGACCATCTACATTTTCTGCTGGTAAATCTTTCACATTATCTTCAAAATACTGACATGACATGTATATGAATGAAATGTATATGAAATAAAATGTACTGAACATTTTCTTCCATGAAAAGCACAATAGTGTGAGCAAAAAGCAAGGAAGGGGAAGCGTTTCCTCTCTAAATATTCCCACCGCTCCATAGTACTTTTCTATCTTCTGCTTAAAAGAAGTCATTATCAAAAGTTGGGATTTTATAAAAAGCTCATTCTTCAAATATATTCAGCATATTCTGACTCATACCTTATGTATGTACAGTCTTCTTCTTTTACCACCAGATTAATTACTGATCAAATTTAGTGCAAGGTACTAAATATATTTCCATGTATATTTTGACAGCCTAAGTTCATTTAATAATCTCAGCATGTGTACAGCTTTGCTTTTTGCAGTACACAGCTCCAAAGAAGCTATTGTGACCAGACTTTTCATTTTTGTCAGAGAGAGAAAATCCAATTTATAAAAACGTAACGCTTTCGCGGTGTTACATCAAACTGCTTTCTCATTTCACTTGCAAATAGGTAACAAAGCAGTTCAGCAACTCTGCACACAACCTTTACAGGCTGGGTCCTCTGATCCCTCTTGCTTTTTATGCTTTAGTAGTGTGTTGGTTGTGCATAGCCTGTTTCTTTATTTGTGTGTGGTGGAAAAAACAGGGGAGGAGCCACAGAGGGGGGCTTTTGGAAAAGGTTACTGAAAAGCCTCTGCCATGCCCAACAAGACCAATCCTGTTGGGCTCTGGGGATGGACATGTTGCTGAGCCAATTAGAGAAGTTAGTAACACCTCTGCAATCACATATTTAAGAGCATGTAAAACAAAGGGAAGGAGAGAAATGGTGGAGAGCACTCGCGCCGGTCATCAGAGACACAGCCATGCGGCTGGGTCCACGAAGCCAGGGCGATGTGGCTGGGGTCATGCAGCCAGGGCCGGGGCCATGCGGCTACTGGCATTCCCGGTGCAGCAGACCACCGTAGCCACCAGCGCCCCTGCACCCCGCAAGAGAGGGGCAATAGCAAGACTTGGAGCCACCAGAGCCACAGAAAAGACTTGGAGCCACCGAACCATGGAAAAGCGCGGAGCTCCCCGAGCCGTGGGACGTGTGCAGCCGCTGGGCGAGATCAGCTTGTCAGCACTACAAAATCCAATGGAAGTCTTTGAACTGGTAAAAACTTGTTAACTGTGGTGTTTGCAGGCAACAGGTTTTTTTTCTTTTGTTTTCCTTTTCGTCGGAGAAGAGAAAGAAGTGAGAGCACGTGAGAAAAACAACATGGTGGACACAAGGGTTGGTAACTAGAGAGCAGGAGGAAGTGCTCTAAATGTTGGAGCCGGGTTCCTTCTGCGGGCTGTGGTGAGGATTATTGTGAGACAGGCTGGCCCCTGCAACCCATAGAGTCCACAAGAAATACAGAAATCCACTCGTGGCCCATGAAAGGATGTGGGTGCTAAAAAGTTATAAATAACTACCATGTAGACAAGCAACTTGCATGCAGCAGTCTTGGGAAAACTGCTACACGAGGTTGGAGTCACACAGGGGGAGGGAAGCTTGCACAGAACTGTTCCCTGTGAGAAGGACCCCATAGCACAACAGAGAGAAAGAACTTCCTCCATGCTTTGTATCCCTGCGTGTTCAGTGAGAAAGATGGAAAGGTTGGGGGGAGAGGGAAAAAAGGTGTTTTAAAAACTTATTTTACTGCTTACTATCCTCTTTTAATCCTGCTAATAAATTTACCTTATAGTCTTAAACTAAGTCTTGTTCTTTCCTTAAAATATTTCTCCCACAATTCTTACTCTCAACTCATGAGCCCCTTGAATGATTTTCATGAGTTATTTTAAAATCACGACAAGTAGGGAAATCTATCTCTAGGCTATCGCATCTTGATGGCACAGAAACTGATTTAAAGGTTTCTGATAAATGTTATTTTCTCCACTTTGATCAGAATTTTTGCATCATCAGGCATTGCTGAAGGAAAACTTTGAAAGGACTCTAGCTTTTACTAACAAAGGACATGCTTTGCTCACAGACAACTGTCCTAACTCTCACTATCTCTTGAGCTCCTTTGCAATGCTTGAAGAACATGAAGATGCATTTGAGCTTTTTAAGACTCACACATCCTACTATTTTCCAGAACATATCCACAGGAACTGGGGGGTGGGGGGGAGCTGATATATATATGTGTGTGTGTATGTTTATATTTTTATATATATGTATGTTTATAGATATATATCAGTTCACATGCATACACATTCTCTAAGTGAACGACAATAAACTCCAACAGTTCTTGCAATTTGATATCAGATTATGTACAAATCAAGTAATTTTATTTTAAAAACAATAAATGCATACCAAATCATCCGACATAAATTATAAATGGCTATAAAGCAGCTATAAAACATTAAAATGAAGTCTCACCCGTCATAGTTTTATCAGTTGACAACTTCCGTCCTACAGTTAAAACATACATCTCACATAACATTTTCAGCAACGTGTGGTTTTCCTAACCAATAACTAACTATACACACAAGCCAGCTAGCCACAATAAAAGTGTAGACTGAATTTTCAGTATACCAGCTATCTTACAGTAACTGCCCAAACATATTCTCTGACTCAAACAAGGTCAGATTTGTCAAGACAACTTAAGACCATGAAAAATAAGTGACCTCATATTCAGCAGGACAATATGCAGTAAGAATATGCTTATCTACAAAATGAGCCATAAATGTGGCAGCTTCTATTGAGTTCATAAAGAATTCCAAATGTTTTTAGGCTTCTTCATATTTTACACTGCCACCTAGTGTAGGCTGTATTGATACATTCCAAGCTTCCAACTACTGGCATCTGTGGTATCCAAAACCAAAACAACTTCCATAAAAATAGCAGCCAACACTTTTGTTTATCTTACCTGGAAACTATCAGTTCCTTGTAGAAAAAGTTGGCACTAGCCAGCTGAAACAAAATATGATGCCTTAGGATTTTAGCTTCTATTTTTCATGTAACTCTGGAGCTACTGTTCTCGCATCTTAGACAAAACAATTTCTCTCTAGGCCTGAAACTCAAGGACACCTTACTGTCTTAGGCCCCAAAAAATGTAAACAGCAGAGAAATTGGGGGGGCAAGCTTGGGATAGATGACTTCATTACCTGAGGTTATAATTGGAAGTCTAACCCTGATATGCAAATGGACCAAAAATTATAAAGCATGAAAATGTCGTCCATTTTGGGTGTAGCCCTAAGTGGGCTCTGACTGCCCAAATGTACCAAGAAGGCCTTTGAATAAATATCTGCTTTTATTCTCTTAATTTTGTCTAGTCTCTGTTCTAGGTAAGCCTGGGAAAAGACATCAAATAGCAGAACTTAAAGTTATCTGACAATGACAGCAGGAAAGCAAAAAAAAATTCCTAGAGTTAAAAATATCTAATTCATAATTGTTGTCATTCTATGGCTAAACAATTATCAAATATGATTCACTTGGAAAAATGTTTCTTGTAGATTCACCACATGAAAATTAATGCAAGTTAAGCAAGCATCTGTGCTTGCATAGAAACTACAGATCCAATTGAACAACATTTCCCAAGTGCAGGTCTAAACTGAGAACACTTATTTCAGTGTTTACTTTTTTTTTTCCCCACCAGGTGTTTCTTCCTCATTTACATCCTCTGTCTTTATTACAAGGTTCAATGACTGGACCACCATCTGATGATGCTGGTCACAGTGCTCCTGTGGAAAGAGCTGCTGTGCAGGACTGCAGGGGAGTTTGCTTTATAACCAACTTTCCACACAGAGGCAGCATTGTGGAATTCTCATTTCCAGCTAAGCCAGAGAGGCTATGCCACATGCCATTCTACAAAAGCCACCCAAGTTCTGTGTCATGACAGGCAGCGATACAGAAATTCCAGATGCAGTGGAGCTCTGGAGTTGCCACACTTACTTGGCTAAAGCAAAAAGGCACTTCTTAGACACTACAACTTCTAGATTATTAATTTGAAAAATTAAAGATCTTCTCATCAACTGAAACTATATTTTTAAAACTATAAAAATAGCAGACTGACGTTATTGTGAACGTCAAATGCACTATCTCCTACTCTGTGTACCAAACCCTGTTGTCATTTATAGAATAAAATGGAATAGCCCAATAAACAAGTTATTCCAAAATTACATTTCTACAGCAGAGAAAGTTATTTCGTTTTAGAAAACTCACTTTTACTGACAGCTGCTTTCTTCAGCCACTTACACAACCACAAAGCAAACAGAACCTGTTACTGCTGCTACAGAAACACCGTACAACACCAGAGCTGACACATTCTGCTTAATGCTCCATTTGCACAAATGCACAAGATACCAAGCCACATTTAACACCTGGATTTTACACCCATGTTTCTGAGCCATTTTCATAACAGAAATATGCACCCTAGGTTAGTGCATCTTACTAGCATTGCTATAATACGCTAAGGTCACACTTGATAACTAAGCAAACAATACACAAACTTGATGGTACATCAACAACTGTCAAAATACAATAAAAGCTTATTTCCCACAATGCTTTCTTCCTCCTAATTGTCCATTACATATCCACCTCTTACATTACAAACAGGGTCTTTCTAGTGCCTCATATTAAGAGCTTTCACTCTTTTTGCCAAATTAGTGTTTTTGCAGCAAGAAACTCATGTTGGCCAGAGTACAGATGGCAGAATGAAAGAAATTGATACAAATGAAAGTGGTTTCGTTATTTATATATGTTAAATTTAAGAGAAAGTTCTCCCCAGACTGACTTAACTGCTGTACTCGGGATAAATTTTCACTGGGGTCACAAAGTGAAATTTCATAGAAACAGGATACACAACAAAACAAAAAACATCCATCAAAAAAGCACAGATGGATTTGATTTTTAATGCCATGACACCCAGTAACAGAGCACAAACTCAGCCTGCCAAAGTGACCTTGATAAACAGCATCACATTTAGCACTTTGACACAGTACTATGTCAAGTAAGCACCTTTAGCTTGTTTGTTTTATGTATTTTCATTAAATAGAGCCGTCTTCAACATTAAAAACAATATAAAGGAACCTATGGGGCAAATTCACTGGCAAATAGGACGAGTCTTAATTTGCCAGGCTGAGGCAAAAAGCCTTTTAGCATCCAAACTCATTTTTAAACCTCCTGTGCAGAAACAGAGCTGAAGCAACTGTAAACAGAACGTTCCTGCCCAGTCTCTTTGGATTCAGAAAGGCAGCAAGTTCTTTAGACCTTGGATCTATAACACTTGAGCAGCAGAAATAGCCCTACATTTCTTAAAAGTCCCACTAATGACACTGACATCAAACAATTCAAAACCCATTACTGAAACATGTAAGCAAACTTCATCATTGTAAACTTGAAAAACCTACAGACTAAGCAGATACAATTTGTTCTATTCACTCCCTCTCAATACAAATTAATACTCATACCATGTACAGCATAAGATGTCCACTTCACTTTTCAGTATGTTATTTCAGTATACCTTGCCAAAAAGGTACACAAGACTTGTAAAACAGACAACATATCCTGTCTCCTAACAGCAATTTTCATAGTAGAATGGATTGCTTAAATCTGATTTGCTCTTTGAGATTCTGCCCATATTTAGTTAATTTATGACGACAGAAAAAATGGGGGAAAAAATTTCCCCCCAAAAGACCTACTACTGACCTGGCCAAATCAACTGAATCTCCTTTTGCAGATTATGGAGAAAATGGACTAGAAAATTCTACATCAGTACTTTATACCTTTTTTTTCTCTTCTGACAAATAGTAAAAGCATAGTCTTCCAAACAGCAGGAAACTGAAATCCACAAACCTCAAGCCCTCTTTAGAATTGTCAGCATGGATTTTGTATGAAGGCAAGCAAGTCTTTTTAATTAAAATCCTGTATCACTGTGAAGACATCTGTGAGCTGAAGTCCAGTACCACACTCCAACCTTGTGCAATCCTGCTGACCTTTCACAGTTTGCCTCAGGTTTGCTGTAAGGTATCAACTACCCAGAATAGGAGAGCCTGAGAAACTAACTGACCAGATTCTTACCTGGCTGAGTTAAGGAAGAATTAGGCATTCCCTTTAAAAAAACAAACAAACAAACAAAACACACACACACAAAAAACTCTTAAAAGACAGCAAGAGCAAAATCAACTGTGACTGCTGCTAAATAAAGAAATGGAGAACTCAGGACAAATTTGTAATGAGATTGCCAGGTTTGTAGTTGAAACCAAGAAGTGTAAGGAGGGCCCCTAAACCCAGGGTAAGCAGTAGAAAAGACCCAAGGCCTGATGGGGGCAGGACTGCCAACTCATCCTAAATAACATTTCAGCCTTCCATCCAGCTCATGTTTTGACACTCAAAGTGAGATTTACAAGTAAACTAAAAAATCCAAGGAAAAATATTTCATAGAATTTGAGTTATATCAGCCCAGATTACTTCAAAGAAAGAATCCTTTCTCAGAAGTGTAATAAATAACAATCATTATTCATCAATAATAACAAGAGAATATTAGTGTAATACAAGATATTTAATAAGCCAAGCAAAACTAGCCCTTCCTAAAAATTTCCATCAGTCAGAGCATTTGACATACAGGATGGGTATGGAAATATAAATTAGGGAGAGACATGTAGGTAACTGCCCAAGTGTTTAAGTGTGCTACATCAAGTCATCAGAAGTTTTCAAGAAACTTTAATGTTGGGAGTAACTGTCCACCTTTGGATTTGTCTCAGTAAACTATCTTACTTCCTCCTGTAAATCTGTTACATAAATTCAAAAAGTATTGTTTTCATATTTCTCTGCAGAAGTCATATGCTAAAAATATATATCCATAACAAGCTAAATAATTCAGCATACCTATCAATCCCACTATTTTGCCTCAAAAAATTCACAGTGAATTTAGGCCTAGGCCTACTCAAGCAATTACTTCACCTGCAGACTCTCTCACAGCCTGCACTCATTACTGTCAGCCAGCAGCACTGTCCTCTACAAGCTGACTTCGATGCTCCAGGCAGGTCTTCCACTCTTGTGGTTTTTGTTGGGGTTTTGGGGGGGGCGTTTTTTGTCTTCTTACAGTACAGTAGACTTCCAGGCACTAAGCAGAGTATTAATCTTGCATTTTTGATTCACAAAACCTTTACCTAATGTTGTGAAATCTTTCAGCCAGATCAGAAGATAAGGTGACTATAGATCATAAAAGAGGATCTGTAAGAGGCACCTGGATACACCTGCTCAAACTGGTATACCTGAGGCTGAAGAAGACAGAATTCTTTGATCAAAAAGAACTAAAGCAGCCTCACAGATAAGTCTCTCCAGAGAAAGAGAAACCAGAGCAAAAGAGGGATCAGTCGCAGTTGCAAGGTTTGAGGAACCCATGGAAAACTGGAACTTGAAGCTTCAGTCAGTCCAAGAAAGCCAGTAAAAGAAAAGATGTATTTTAATGAAAGATTTAATCTTATCTTGACTGCTGTAGAAACTGTCAGAAAGTGGAAGGGGAAAAAAAGCAAAAATAGGGCTCTGAAGTAGTAACACTGCCACATGCTGCCACTAATGCCATCAGGACTGTAAAAATCTCACAGGACTAATTGCTGCTCATATTAATCTTGTGACTTGTATCTTAATTTCAGTGGAATTATCAATATGTGCGAAGTAAACAGCATTCAGTCCTGCATGGATAGATACAGTAATGAGGGCTTACATACACAAACCCCATCCAGTATACAGGTTCACAAAAATCTGAGATACTGCAGGGCTTTAAAGCTAGCCCAAATTTAATCAAGTGAAATAAAAAGAACATTGAAAATAATCAAGTGATTAGAAAACTGCCTTTTTAAAGACTGCTATCACACTTGCAAATACTTACCTGAATGGAAGTTTTGTTAGTAACCAATTATTTACATACTCTTGCTTTGATACAGACCGAGAAAGAAACATTCCCCCCCCATCATCCTTGCTATGTAGACATCATTTACATACAGAGAGTGCCTATAAGCCAGTAAAGACTGGAAATACTCTCATCTTTGAGATTCAAAGTCAGATTTAAATGGCATACGTATGGCCTGATTTTAGTATATCTGTTTTAACACATCATTAATGGGTAATAAACAAGTAAATTTCTTCTGGCAAGGAAGATAAATGGAAACGTAATTAGGCATCAGATGAAAACATAGCTCCACAAAGACTTGATCCTATTACTTCTATTTTGGATAAAGTACCGGGTTAGTTTTAGGGACCAAGCTGGGAGTCCCAAGCTCTGCCATCCATGCTTCAAAATCTCTGTGTCATTTCACAAAAAGAAAACGGAGCTCTACCTGATTATAGATCAGAAACTGAAAATCATTGCCCACCCCCCCTTTTTCTGGCTGATATAATTTCAAGTTACAACTCTGCTCAACTTAATTATCTGTAATACCTTTCTTGTGGCTTCCATTACATCTCGGCAGACGCTGCTTTGCAAGATGGGGATGGGGATCCTATAGCTCAATTACTCTACCAAATTAACCCTTAGCGTCACCGACAGAAGTCTCTACCCTCGCCTAAGTCTCCCCAACTTTCGAACGCGACACAAAACATTTGCAGATAAGGTCCTCGATACCTCCCGATACCCCTTCAGAAGGGACCCGGCCACAGCTGCACGGGGGAGCCGGCGCCGCGGCCAAGGCGGCATCCAGGCTCCCGGCGGGCACCGCCGCCGCCGTCGGGAGAAACCAGGGGAGATCCCCGGCGGGTCCTAGGTGCGAGCTGGCGCGGCAGCTCGGGTCCCTCCTCACTGCCGCTGATCTCCGGAGGGCGGCGGCGGGCCAGCCACGGGTCTCCGGGGCAGCCGGGCCACCTTCCTTCCTTCCCTCAGCGCCGGCCCTGGGGGGCGGGAGAGCGGCAGCCGCCCTTGCGCGCTCCAGCCCGAATCACCCCTCGCCCGGCCGCGGCTCCCGGCGAATGCGCTTTTTGCCGCTGCCGGCGGGCTGTAACCTTAAGAAACTTGATAAGGGAATAAAAGGGAGGGACTTTGCCGGAACCGATTCTCGGCTTTTAATCTCTCACGACGCGCCGGAGCCCGCCGGGAAAACAAGGAAACAAAACCCTGGCCAGCAGCACAAGCC